>BQNB010168556.1:0-13876 GCA_026074375.1 Tanacetum coccineum
ATCAGATATTAAACTTACAAAGTTAATGTCAATTTACAATAAAAGCCGCAATGGCCACATACGGCCACGGCATACAAAACAAACCGCTATAACAAACCACATGCGGTAACGGCAAAATCTTAAAACGAGGATCTTCAAACTGGGACATACAAACCACGCTCCCCAAATCTTTATCCGTATCCAAATCCTCAAAGCAGGGGGCAACCGCAGAAGTGCTAGCCTCACCCAGCAAGTTCTGAGAAGACAAAGGATGAGAAACTATATCTACCATTAACTGGCGGAGAGCTGAGGCGTGCCTTTTTGCGCCTTCGGCACGGGTGTGAACATTAAGAAGCGCAAAGGACAAAGAGGTCTCCCCAACAACAGCATTTACATCGGCATGATAGATTAGGACGGAGAGTTGCTCAAGGCACGGCTGAAGATGAGCTGTTTCAGGAAGATCCGCCAAAGGTCCGTCCAATAAAAAGCAATCTAAGACCTCATCCATCCTGGAATCTTTCTTGGACTTTAACAAATGAACCAGGGGGAAGTCCGCTTCTTCAAGAGCTCTTACTGCGTCAAGATAATTGCTCTCAGCAGTCTCAGGATTGTAGGCCACAACTGCGGAAAGTGGGGTTCCAGCGACGCCATGCTCATGTCCGGCCACCAAACCCTCCTGCAAACCATAATCTACAGCCCGACCTAAAGCATGACCCAAAACGCCTTGATACTCGGGGGACTTCAAACATTTAACCATAGCAAGTTCCATCCCGTGGGTCAGCAACCATCTTCGTCCAGCTAGAGTAGTCAGGTAGGCAGGGTAAAATTCACCCTCCAGGCGACCAGACACGTCCATCACGTGTGCCTCAAGTTCGGCCACACGATTGTACAACTCCTGAGCCTGTGCTTCCTGCTGAGCTTCCATCTTCTCTTTAAAATCATGAAAAGCGGAATGAAGAGTAGAAACCTGCAAGTATAAGAAGTTAGTAAAAAAAAACCTGTAACAAAAACAGGTAAAAGTCATACCTCAGAGGCAAGTCCATCTCTTTCGGAGGACAGGGAAGAAATCAAATTCCTGGCTTCACCACAAGCAGCTTGGGAGTCATCAAGGGCGGACTTGAGGTATGAAGTACGGGAATCAAGAAGGAAGATGTCAGTATCCTTCTGAGAAACAGCATTCTTAAGAGCCGAAACCTCTGCACTCAAAAGAGATTTATTCGCAGCTAAAACAAAAACCTGATCACGGAGATGAAGAACCTCCGCGGACTCCGTCTCCTTCTCCCTCACCAAAGACTTTAACCTTGCAATCTCAGCATCCTTTTCACTAAGAAGCACACCCCGAGCATCATACTTAGCCCGAAACTTCTCTTTAAGTTCCAGCTCATGCTCAGTACGAGACCGCACCTCCGATCCAAGACAAATCTATCGCGCCACCCCCACATTGAACTCCTCGAACAATTGGTCATAATCCATATTTCAGAGTGTGGAGAAAAAGCTGGGGGGGGGGGCGACACGATCAACCAATGTACGGCAAGAAAAGCCGTCATCCAGCAGTGAATCGTTGGTTATGTTCCAGCGAGGAACATACCAACGCTTGGCATCTTCAGAATTCAGGACGACCATCTCATAAAACGAGTCAGCCGACTCTTCTGACGTCTCCGGCTGGGAAGACCCGCCCACATCCGACATGGGTACAACAAGCGTCTTACCCCTGCTGGAAGTCACAGTGTCAGCAGCAGTATACACAGGGGCATCCGCAGTGCGGGAACTGGCAAAAAAGGATAATGTTAAGGAAAGTACAAGTACAGACAAAATCAAAATAAAACGTTAAGCACGAACGTACCTCCGCACGGTAACCTTAGTGTGGACGTCCGCTGGAGAGGACCCCAATAAAAGGGAGCCTTCTGGAATGGTCCGTCTCTGACTAGCAAGTGTCTTCCCACCGGTCCTGGAAGCATGGCTAGGATGATCTATCCTCAATCTTTTAGCAGGAAGGGGGTCGCTCTGCTTTGACAACTTTTTCCTCTTGGCCTTCTCCGGCTGCTTCTGAGCGGCATCTCCTTTCTCAACCACAGTCAGATTGTCTTACGGGTCTACTAAATAAACGTAAGTACCCACCGGGATAACATTCTCCTCCGCAACAACATTTTCCCTCGCAGATGGAGCAGAAACTTTAGGACCAGCGCCAGAACCACTACCACTTGCTTGGTGTACCGCAGCAGGAGCATCCAGAGACACGAAACAATGTTTTATACTTTCAAGCAACGTCACCTGCTCTTCCTCTTTCTGGACCTCCACCGCTTGCACCTTCCGGGGGTCAGCAGTCCTGATATAATCAAGCAAACCCATGTCTGCAAAATAAATAACAAAAGATTAAACCCCATAAAAAACATAATGTTAAAAAACTTGTTCCACCAAAACAAAGTTTCACCCACCTATTCTATCAGGTCTCTCAAAGGTCGGATAAGTGTTTTCACTAAATGGATAGTATGGACTCAAACCCACAAGAGCTAAAAAACATTCCGGATACCGTCGGAAAGGAGCTTTATTAGAGGAAAGGACCTGAACAGCCTGCTCTTGACGAGCAGTGAGATGGGGAGATGGATCTTTCTCCAACACACCCCCCATATACAAAGGGACAGAGATAGGAAACACCCTGGAATCAACCCAAAAAAAATGGTCCGCCCAGTTCTTAATAGAATCTGGAGGCTTCGAGAGACAAGAAGGAGCCGATAGGGAATGTTTCGCAAACAAAAACAATCCGTCACTATATATACGCGTATAAAACGCACGAAAAACAGCTACCGACAGGCCAAGATCAAGTAGATCAAGTACGCCCATCAAAACCTAGAAATGAGATATACGAGCAGGAACCGAAGGGGGATATTGAGAGAAATATGTATACGGAAATAGTTGAGAACGGCTATAAAAATTTTGGTAAGCGGAATCTATAGCCACAATAAATCGAATAACCAGATTAGGACTCCCACTTTGCGAGTCAGGAAATCTAGGTGTTAGTCATGTCCCGCCCCGGGAGCCGGTAGGAGGAACTTCATCCAGGAATATAATAACTATTGCAAAGCTCTTACCATTTCTGGGTCATAATGGAATGTTCTATTAGCATTTTGCAATGAAGACAGACTATGATAATTGCTAACCTGAATCTCGTAAAAATAAGAAAGGGAGAAAATAACGCACGGACGAGGAATAAGAAGTAAACAGCTCTAAAGAAATTAACCAATGGCGGTGAAAAGGATTTCGAGGAAAGAAAAAAAAAGAAAAAATGTAGGTGTATTTATACTTTGGGTATACTTTCTCTACGATACTTGGATGACGCCATGTATTATGTTGTGTGTACCACTTGCCTAATCAACGATAGAAAAGCGCATGGGAAACTGGTGAAAAGCTGTCACCAGTCAGAAGGTAAAAGGACAGCAACGCTCCACGTCATTGAAGCGTCACCAATTCAGAGTATAGGCATAAAAATAGATAACTTAAGGATGGAACAAAGTTAGACAAAAAGTCTAGCAGTGTTCCACCGCAGCAGGACAATAACCTTGCGAGGCAATATCATTCTAGAAATGGGGGGACTTGATGACGTATACTATGGTTGTACCAAGCCATCTGGGCTTGGGCCCACATTATCACTCGGCCTTTTGGGCTAAACTTGACAGTAACGGGCCATAGTAAAACCCAATCTCGCGTGGGCCTCGGCCCCAAACCTTGTGATCCATCCGCAGATCCAGTTATAGATAATCCGTCCGCGGATCCACCTATAGGACGATCCGTCCGCAGAAAACCGACGTTCTGTTTCAACACGATTGGTCGCGGATCCTTGCCGACAAAGGGACCCACTCCGGCCACTACTAAAGTAACCGAAATACTAGGAAACTTAGTACTGACACTATAAATAGGGATCACAATACATCCCAAAAGGTACACAGTTATTCTTATTCTCTCTGACATATACTTTGACTTTTTTCTAAACTAATTATTAAACTACTATGGATTGAAAAAGGTAAGAAAATAGAACCCGTATGACGAAATGGAGACGAAGTAAACCACCCGATCTTATAATCAAATTAAACACTAAAGTTTACTTCTTTATAAGATTTTATTTAACTAATTAGTTAATAAAGTTGTAAGCTTTATTTAGTAAATAGCTTTATAAAAACTATAAAAGCTTTAAACTTTAGAAATAAAGTTAGCTTATAAGACCCTTAAGCTCCATGCCTTAGATGTAGGAATGGTTTCATCAACATCAAAACACAATCAAGGTTAATATGAACAATATATCACTCATAAGCTATAGATGAAACTAAAAACTAAAAACTATTAATTAAAAAAACTCGATCGAAAATGAAAACAATAGATCTAATATTAATAAATCTAAATTCACCCAAAACTAATATGTTCACTTCGAAAAGTAAACGAGAATTAGATATATATAAGGACTAGATCTAAAATAATAAACCAAAAAGCTAATTGAACAAGCTAAAAACTATAAGCTATTAATAAAGAAAACTAGATTAAAAATGAAAACTTTAGATCTATTATTAATAAATCTAAATCCACCCAAAAATAAGATGTTCTCTTCGAAAAGTGAACGAGGATTATGTATATTTAAGGATTAGATCTAAAATAATAGACCAAAAAGCTAATTGAAAAAGCTAAAAGCTAGCTAATCTTCAAAAATAAGCTTAAAGTTGAACCGAAAATTAATCTTGGAGGAATAGCTTCTCGAAATAAGCTATATAAAGCTTATTTGAGAGTTTAAAACCGAAAATATTTGAAAATATTGGAGAATCAGCTAATCGAATAAGCTATAAGCAAGCTTATCTGAACAATAAGATATATCTCAATAATAAAAAAATAAGCTATATGAATGAGCTTATTTGGATATAAGCTAGAATGATGAGATAAGAAAGAAAAGAGGATAAGAGAAAGAAATAAGCTCAAGTAATACCAACCTTCAAAACATTCATCTTTATTGATAATAAGCCAAGTAAATAAGCTATAAAAGCTTTTACAAAACTAAACTAATACAAAATAAGCTAAATACTAAAACTATGTGTGAAAAATAGTAAAGAAAAGGTGTATGAAAATATGATGCCAAATGAGAGAATGTGTAGGGGATTAAATAGCCCATTGGTTTGGAGGGGTAATTTGGTCATTTCATGCGTCCTCCAAGATGCCAGCAATACTCAACCATTTTTAGACAATCATTTGGCCACATCAGCACCTATCCACCAATAATATTCCTCCAATGATGAGCATTAATTGCCTTCTAGAAGCCTCGAATCACGCGTCTGACAGCTGCCATTTCTTGTCACCGTGTACACGTGGCACTCTCCCATTGGTCAGCCTATCTGCCACCTCTGCACCCTCGTACCAATCATTGACCGCCACCTCTGCAACCTCATACCACCTGCATTAATGATATGTCAGAGCCGCCGCCACGTGGCAGGCTGTCATTGGATAGCCGCCGCCATGTGTCAGCAAGTGGGACCCCTATGACACGTGACGTGTCGGGTTGCCATGTGTCACCACCTGAGTGGATCCACGTGGCAGTGGGTTAAATAGCAAAACCTAGCCTTAGCTAGGCTCGAACTTGCGACCTGGAGGTAGAAATATACAAGGGGTCACCCCCTTTCCAGTTGAGCTGGAATGTGTTTCTATAATATATATGCACAATAATTCTTTTAAGGTTTAATTAGGTCAGTCCAGAATTATTAAAGAAAGGGTCAAAAAGGAATTTGACCGGTCCATATTAGAATATTTGGACCGGTTCAAAAGTTGAGAAATGTACCGACGGACTCGTAATTTCGTGCTCTTTCCAATGGAGTGTTCAGGAAATTTTTCCGACTTCGTTTAAATTTCGATAAACGTGAAAACGTTGTTGAAACTCATCCGAAAGTCACCGTTTTTGCTTTGTTTTCTATCCCTTGTACATGCAAGACATAATAACACATACCAAACATATTTGAAATACAATTTCACATATTTTATGGTTATTAATCCATTTTAGTGTGTTTTTCAGAATAAAAATAATGTGTGTTTAAGCACGCATCATTTAGATGTAATGTGTTTTGAATTTTTTTTAGAAATTCTTTGTAAATGATATTTTTTGTGGTGTTGGGTGATTGGTTGTTTTGTTGGTTTATGACTACTTATAACTCGTTTGGTGATGTCGCCCTTGATAACGTTACATATAACCGACCGTGGCTGAAAATCGGGTCTGGTAGATAGATACCAATTTTTGAGAGGGATTGGTCTTGTGTTTTTTTTATAGTCATTGCGTAGCAAAGCTTTATCGAGAATTGTTTTCTTTTGAAAGTGAACGGAAGCTTAGGGTCTTTGTGCATTAAGGGAATTCTATGTGTAAAGACTTTCTCACCAACTCTTGTTCCTGTGATGATTTGGGCTTCAATGACCTTTGACATTAGAAATCTTACAATCATCCTTGTATCGTTGCATTATCCTCCTGACAGATTAACGTTTCACAGCAGCATGACGTGTGAACCAACCTTTAGTTGAAGATAGTGTGGCAGAAAGCTGGGATATTTCATGGTGTTTAAGTATTTCAGAGGATAAAGCATTTTCGTTTCACATGTGTCTCTGCCAACTGGAATTGCCTCATCGTTGCTCAGATAAGTTGTGATCTCTCCTTCAATCGTTGACAAAATCTTAACGTTTATCTCATATGCGGTGTCATTCTTTGGACATACGGTTGCTTTTTCTTGGAGACTTGATGTTGTTGGCATTCTTAGTGTTTTTTCATCATAGTTGAAATCGATGAGTTCCGCTATCCCTTTTTCATCAGCAGTAACACAATATTGTGGAGCAATATTTATCTAAGTTGTGGCCTCAGCCTCTTCTTCGTCAGGTTCTCCAAGTTCTCCATTGCCCACTTCAAGTATCCAAGCAGCAAATTCCTGTGATTGTTTTGTTCTTCCTTATTCAGCCCGGGTTTTAATAGTCGCATGTTTTGAGTGAGTGTGCAAACCTTGAAGTGCCACCACAAGTCAGACTCGACGATGGAAGACGCGATTAGTTCAAACTTTGAAGCTCCTTTTTTTACCGAAAGATTTTGGCAAAAATCGCCTCCTAGAACAATTGTTTTCCCTCCGAATAAAGCATCTGACGTATTCATTAAGTCACTCAGGATTTTGTCTAACGCTTCAAAATAACGACGATCATTCATCGGAGCTTCATCCCATATTATGAGGTCTGTTTCAGTTAGGAGACTTCCTAATTGTGTGTTTTTTATGTGACGAAGGGATTCGTTCGTTAACTTTAACGAAATCTGATGTGTGTTAGCTACAAGTTTTAAATTTATACAATGATTATCAGGATTAAGCTAAGAACACATTCAGGAAAGTATGACCCTGTCGTGTGTAGCAAGCTTGGTGTGGTAAGCCGAGGTCGTTCACTAGGATTTGGGTGTTTTTGGTTGTGAGAATCAAGCAGTTCAACAAGCAATACGAAATTGGTAAAATGGATGTCACAAGCCAAGATACCATGAAAGCAACTAATAACACGGAATTGATGATTATGAAAATTCAATAAGTAAAAGACAACACTTGTTTGGATTAGTTCATAATATTCTAATTGTTCATATAATGATTGTTTTGACCAATTGATTAAAAGTTAAGAATATGAAGGTGACAAATTCCAATATTTGATTCTAAACCATATAACCCACGCATATGATCATAAGACAATATAATCAAGCATTAAGCCAAATTAACCAATTCACGATTATGTTTATTTAATAAGTTCGATTCGTGGTTCGTTTCACAAACTTGTTAACAATCACACCCGAGTTTCTTGGCATAATCAAGTTATTTATGAAATGGTCAGTACATAAAACAATCATTCATAGATAAATGATTATAGCTAGTTGAATGATGAAAACCCTTTCGACCTATATAATCACTAACAACTAACCAAACATGATAAGCAATTGTCATAAAACTTAAGCACAAATAGATCTCAAACATAACATGAAATTGATCAAAACCATATTCAACAATAAGCAATCCTCATAGCATAAACATCATCCAAACAAGCTTATAAAGAAATACTCCATGATGATTTCAATCAAACATAAAGTCTCAACAATCATACTAATAACAAACATCTTGAAAAGTAAAAGTAGATCACCAAAGTAAGATTACAATAGGCAATGAAAGAATTTAGAGCAATCCTTGGAGCCTCTAATCAACTACAAGTCCAAACCAAGCTGGAAAATTATGCCAAACACCTTACTTCAATGTCTTGTGCACTCTCCTGGAAATGAGAGGTATTTGTGGTATTTTGGGAGTGATTAATGGTGGAAAATTCATCCTTAGGGTGTAAGGGTGGAATTTCATATTGAAAACTAAAGTCTAAGGCTTGTATTTATAGTGCAAAGCCACCCTTAGCCATTAAGTGTCAAACTTGGGGCCAAAGGTTCATGAAAGTTACAGAATAATGAGTTAATAGAGGCATATGATCGGACTTGAGGGTTAATGCACTTAATTACACACTTATATGCAACTTTGGGAGGTTAAGCGCATCTAGCCGGGCGGCTCCTCGGTCGGGTCGTTTGACGAGATTGATTTTCTTCAGTTTTGGTCAAAATGGCTGCTAGCTCGGGTTGTTCAGCTAGATTCACTTTTGCCTATATTTTTGGTGAAAACGACCCGAAGAAGGAGACTAACGCCTGGATTGATTTTTAGATTTTTGCACTTTTTCTTTTCTTCGTTTTAGCTTCTCGGGTGCTCGTTTCTTGGTCGTGTTTGACTCCTATAACTCCAAAGTCAATAAAATACTTTTCCTTGATCTCATAAATGATCTCCATATGATTTTTCTTCTTGATAACGAATCCTCGAGACTAGTTCTTGGTGGTAAATCTTCGTACATGTATAATTCTTTGTTTTCTCTCTTTTCTTAGTCTTTTCTTCACTTTCTTAATTTTGGCTAGCTACAAACATAAAATCAAACTTCGTGCAATATTAGTGGCTAAAGCACCTTAATTTAACCAAATAACACGTACAAAAACCACGATAACGCTCCTAAAAATATACCTCGAATTGAGCGTTATCAAATTCCCCCTCACTTAAACTCTACTTGCCCTCAATCAAATCTAGAATTAAAGACAAATAAAATCCACATGGTGCCCAAGAATGATTAGAAAAATACGATGCAAATCTACCAAGTACAAGAACGGGATAAGATTCATCGTTTTAAGCGTTTAGTGAAAAACCGAGATGTTTGACAATACCCAAAGGTTTTCTTGATTGATTAACATTTCTAAGCACCTCACGAAAAAGGAATGAAGTATAGTTCACTCAATCACTCATTTATTTAGGTGGTGGAGTATATAAGAGAAATCACACTCATAGCTCGGTCGTGACCAAATTTATTACCATAGGCTTGTACAAGAAACAAAACTCCACCGACGTGGTGTAAGCACCAAGTGTACACATCTAAAGAGGACTTTTATTGGGTTGTAACGTAAAGGCTTTGGGTTAGTAAGTGGTATGGATAAGGCATGTGATTCTTTATGCGAGGGTGTATCACGGACATTTAAGTCAAAAGTCTAAGTCCTAATGTTGCTAGCTACCGAACAAACCTTAAACCCGAAAATTATTATAGTTACCATTTTATTCCTCCTTCACATATAGATCACCATATATTATATCATGTCTTAGCTCATTGGCTAATCGATATCTCGAATACTTCATCTTCCTTCATCTTCATAATAATATAGCACATTGGCTATAATTGTCATCATAATTTTTTTCTTTTTCTTTTTTTTGATGACTTATTCATTTTTTTCTTTTTTAATCATCCTCCTTTTTCACTCTTTTTTCACACACATCAAAACTCCTCCACACTTCGTATAAGCATACAACACACAAAAAAATACATAAATGAAGCGGCCGTCTCCATCTTTGTCAGAATGGTACATGCAAATGGTAAAATGTGGTATAACTATCAATCATAAAAAATAATCCAACATACCAAGCAACTAGCAACCCACCGTTTAGACTTTGACTATGGGTTAGGCTAAGGTTTAAAGTTAAATATTTTTTGTTTTTTTAGTGGATGTAACAAAACAAAAAGATTAGCTCGGAAGGTGTTCTAAGGGTATCTAGCACTAAATGTGAGTGCTAACAAAGGGTTAATTTGGGTGGTTAGCTAATCAGTGAGACTAGCTAAAAAACGAAAAAGGCTATTTGGGGTAAAATCCTAAGGTGCCTCTTTATCACGCATATACACTTATATCACACGAGTGTGATCTTATTGTGGTCTGATAATAATTTACAAGCACAAGTTTCAGAATAAATACAATCACCGACACACTCATAACAAAAAGATCGAGCATAAAAGATGTATGCTATATATGGAATAGGCTCAAAAAGGGCTATAATATGTGCTAGCAAATACCATCGATCCTAGAATGGATTGCAATATTAACCGGGACACATCTCATATTTTTCAAAAGTACCGTATTTCACCAGTGGATTGATCGAGTTACTCTAATATATTATCCTAAAATCATGAAAACAACTAGACCACAAGGGCAAACAAGTATACAAAAAAATTTAAAATCAGCCCAAAAATATGAAAATTTAAAAATCGGTCTCATTTTCCCTATTTACTCCCCCACACTTAAGTTAAGCATTGTCCCCAATATGATAAAACAAACTTCAAAGTATGGAAATAGGGAAATAAGAGTAAGAGAAAAACCAAACTTCCTGAGAAATAGAAATCGCGATCGAACTCCATATGATAAGTGCTACGCAAACGCTAGCATGAACGTGTGAGATCAATTGATTTTGCCTCCAAGCATCCTCCCCCATTACATGCTGCAATTATTTAAACAAAAATAAAACAAACAAACAAATAAAATGCAAGCAATAATATATTAAGCATTACTAGTATATAACACTCCCACACTTACGATTTTTTAAGTTGAAAATCAACTTTTGTAAAGGGTGTACATATTTATTCAAAACATAAAATAAAACAAACAAATAATTAAAAAGCTCAGGTTGCCTCCCGATAAGTGCTTAATTTATTAATGAGTCATTAGCTAGATTCGTCCCCTATTTTTTTGATTCTTTAATGATACGGTTCAAGTGGGAAATTTCACTTTTTAAACGTTGAGGGTATGGGATTTTTTGTTATGTACTCCACCAGTGACGGAGATACATTTGGTCCTTTTGGTTTCACCAAGTCCTCCGTCTTTCTTTTCGACACTTCATTTCTAATGCCACCAAATGATTTTAACTCTTTGTCACCAACATGATTCGGCAATACATCGTCTGCAAACGTCTTCGCATTCAGGTATGGGATATGCACGGTGCAATCCTTGAGAAAAGGCGATACGGTTGGTGATTTAGACATGACTGGGTTCGGTTTTGGCACGGTTGGAATAGGTTCAATCTCATCTTCCTCGATGAATAAAACATCACCCTTGTCATTCTCATTTCGGATTGAGGGTGGTTTGTAGACAAATTTATGTCTTAGTTTGGTATTTATGGTACGAGGAACGAATTTGGCACGCTAGATTTGCCTCTCAAATTGCCTCTCCAAGTTTTTGATTATCACTTGGTGGTTCCTTAATCCTTGATTTATTTGACGTTCTAATTCGACCACATGGTTCTTCATACGTTCATTCGCTTCAATTTGCATAGCCATCCATTCTTTCATTATCTCCTCCGTTGAGGTGTTGGGTATTTTGAAATATTGTGATGGATGTGGCATTCCATGTCAGGAGTGAGATTGAGGAAAGTGATGTGCTGGGTTATGGTTTAGATAGGAGTATGAATTTTTGGAATTTCAGTCGTGATATCCTTTGACGTAATTTGCTTCCATGGGTTCACACATCGACGTGTCATCCCTCATGTAGATTTATGAAGCATGGTTGTCTCTATGACCGTCTCACATTTCTTTGAGCTCTTTCTTAAGATTAATAATTTGAAATCGATTGTTGTAGCAAGAGCTTCAAATTTCTCCATTAAAATAGCTTGATCAGGATTGATGATGCTTCCACCGGCGGAAACAATGGTTTTTGGTTTGGGGCTATTTTGGGAATCATCCGAGAAATCAAGTTTGAGATAGACCTTATCCTCGAGGATTTTGAAAGCTTTGTTTGGAGTTTTATAAAGGAAGATTTCTTCAACATCGAGAATTCCTTGTGTTGGATCATCTAAACCATGATAGAATATCTAAATTATCGATCCTTTGGTTAGATTGTGTCTGTAACAAGTGCAAAGCATTTCTTTTATATGAATCCAAGCATCAACGAAAGTTTCGTGGTCGAGTTGGTGAAAGGTATGAATGTCATTTAGGAGACATTTAAACTTTTTAGGAGAAAAGTATCAGCTAATAAAAGCTTATCTTATTTCATTATACGAAGTAATAGTTCCTTCATCAAGTTCATTCAACCAAGTCTTAGCTTCTCCTGATAACGAGAAAGGAAAAGTCCTCAACATAACCATTTCCTCTTGATTTTCACCATATTGGAATATGTTACTAATCTCAAGAACATCGGCAATGTGTTGATGAGGATCAGACCGGATTCTCCCATCGAATTGATTCTCCCGAATCATTTGCATGTGGGTACCCTTGATACAAAAATTATTTGGAATAAGGCGTTGAATAATAACGGAACTAGGTGTTGGAGCAATGGTCCTAGTGCTTGACCACATAGGTTGGTCATCGGGATCAATGACGGTTATGGGTCTGGAATCGGGTGGCGTTTCGATTTTCGTTTCTAACATGTTGATCTTTGATGTAACAACAAAAAGTTCCTCATTGAATGGTTGTTTGGTATGAGGTTTGGGTGATTCGATTTTGAGGGGTAAGTATGATGTCTTTTCAGGTTTAGTCCTCCTTTTAATTTTACGTTTAAGTTCGCGGAACAGAATAACGAGTTGTTTACCCCAAGAACGCGGGTTTATGCAAACCCGGAGCGATTTGCAAAAAGTCATAAAAATAAAATTTATTAAAAAAACTAAATGAAACCAAAAATCTTTTTGTATTTTTTTAGGTTGACGTAAAAGAAAAATAAACTAACTACTATAAGAAATTACTATTTTTTTTAATAGACTCTTTTTTTATAAGAGACGTTTTAGGATAACGACAAAAATACTTAAGCAAAACGAGTAGACAAGACAACTAAACAAAAACTTTTTTTATATCTTTATTTTTTCTAAATCGACTAGCTAACTAACTCTTTTTTTTTATGTTTTCCAATTCTTCTTTTAAAATAAAAGACTAATGACAATTGTAAAAATTATTTAGCAACTAAGTAAAAAAATAAGAAGGAACAAATAAAAAGAAAAACTAGGAATAATAGTGAAATGCAAACGGAACACAAACGAACCTTGCGGTTGACGGACTTCGTGTTCTAACCACATGATTTAAGATCAAACCGGAGCGGATAAAAATACAAAATTAGCACAAAAGGAACCAATCGAGCGGTTGGGTGGTGTTTGGTTCGGGTCTTTTGAGATTGAATAATTCAAGATCGAACACCAAAAGGTAATAGTTGGTTCTTTCTCGACAAAAAAGAGTTTAATCAAGTCAAAACACAAGTAGGAACAAGATTAAAGAAGGCTTGAACTAGGATTAAAGGTAATATAATTTTTGTAATTTTTTTGTTTTATTTTATTTTGGTTGTGAAGGAGTAGCCGGGCGGCTACGGGGCTAGGCCAAGCGGCTGGCTCGGCTTGGTTGGCATAATTGATCTGGATGATCGGCTGGATGGCAAAACGTCGGATAGATTAAACTGTAAGAAAAAAACATTTTTTTGCACACAAGGCGGAACAAACATGAATTAAAATGAAAAAAACTAAAAAAACAAAAGGAAGCAAGCAAACACAATAGTCACATAACA
>BQNB010168557.1:0-13876 GCA_026074375.1 Tanacetum coccineum
TGACTAACAAAAGTTAGTCAGAGGGACTAAACCCGATACGGGTCAAAAGTTTGGAGACTGGATCCGTTAAAAAAGTTTCGGAGAGACTAAATCCGTTATACCCGACAAACATTAGGGACGAATTATGAAATTAACTCAACTTAATTAAAAGACCTTAATCGAGTATGCGGCTTGTGTTTTATGCATGGAATGCTACGTACACGTGTAGCATTTTAATACTTTATTTGGAGTTTTGATTCATTGCAATTCTTCTAACTTCATGTTCATATTGTGATATTTATCATGGTGTTGTTTAAAGACACCATGTCGTCCAATAATATACGCTGATTTTGCATATATTTGTTAACATGATGACAGATTACGGGGCACTAATAACAGAATTAGCTAGGGCTGCAAGCAAAAACCGAATTTTGAAGTTGTGAGATGTAATTTCTAGCTAGTTAAGCTGTCATTTGTATAAAAGTTTAGTGCACAAACCTATGAAAGACTTAAGCTTATTCTTTTAAAATATAAGTTATTTTAAAAATAAGCTTTGTTTGGTTGAGAAATATCAACATGGAATTTTGATAAATTATAATGAATACAAAATGTGAAAGTCTAATTTGTTCTAGATCTGTTCTTTTAAAGTTTTGTTTTTGACTCTGGGATAGTTTAGTTGTCTTTCGCTAGTGTACTTTGTATTGTTTTATTTTCTTCATATATTTTTTACATTTTCCCCACAATTTACACTCGACTCGCCCACTTCTTGTGCCCATGATAGATAAGGGGTATTATTTAAGTTGACCTAAAAAGAAACCACCTTATGGGGTCAAAAATATATACTATAAAAAGAACAATGAAATTTCTTAATTTTTTCCAACAACTCGACTCGCCCTTTTCTTGTGCCCAATTTCCACCGATTTCTTAAAAAAATAAGTCGGCCTTAAGGGGTATTATTGTCTAGGATTTTATTTTATTTTTTTCTATATAAACAAACGATGAAGTACACTCCATTCAAGTTCATGCAAGAGTTTTCTGTTTTGTTTTAACTCTCTTTTCTCTTATATCATACTCCTAATAAACGTCTCATTTCTCACAAAAAAAAACAATAACTGTTTGATCATATTAGAACATTAGCTTAGATCAAGTTTAAGGATTAAAGTGATGGAACAGAAACATGTTTTATTGTCAGCATTAAGTGTTTGTGTAGGTGTTGGTGTTGGTGTTGGTGTAGGACTAAGTGTAAATAAATGTAGTGGGGATGATGAGAGTGGCGTCACGGCTGCGCAAATTCAGCACGAGCTTCGGCGTCTTATCGTTGATGGAAAAGATGAAAAAATTACGTTTAAGGATTTTCCTGACCATCTCAGGTTAAAACTTAAACCTTGTGTTAGTTTCATACTATATTTTTTAAGTTGTGTTTGTTGATTCTGTAAAAGTAGCGTTGTTTGGTATATGCTATAGTAAAAAATAAAAGTACTTAAACTCTGAAATGAAAGTTTGATGATATGTATTAAGGTTAATCAATATTGTAGAAAACATAGCGGAGGGTGTTTGGGATTGCATTTTCAAAACAGATTATTCGTTTGCGTTTTCAAGGTTTGTCGAGCATTGTGCTCTTACTCCAAACATAATCCTAAACACCCTCTAAGTATCAAAGAATAAGTATGTTTTATGTTTAGTGTTTTAAACTGGGTTAATGGCATGTAATAGCAACGTACTTTCCAATTTGAGCCGTTATCAGATATGAACTTTAAAAAGTATCACAATACCCAACAACTAAACGCACCCTTAAACTCTGAAAGTTTGATGATATATAGTAAAGTTAATCAATATTGTAGAAAACAGAGCGAGGGAGTGTTTGGGATTGCGTTTTCAAAACAGATTATTCGTTTGATGCAAATAATCACTCTTTTAAGGTTTGCCGAACATTGTACTCCTACTCCAAACATAATCCTAAACACCCTCTAAGTATCAAAGAATACGTATGTTTTATGTTTAGTGATTTATACTTACATGCTACATTAATATGACAAACTTTGAGGCCTTTTGAGGACAGTTAAGACAAATGTTTTATGTTGTGTCTTTTATGTATGGTTATTGTAAGGGTAAAATACATAAATGCTTAATGTACTTTCAAAAAAGACTCATTCTACATACTATACTTTTTTTATTGTTATTATTCTTATCCAACTCTAGTTTTTTTTTCATTACACATACTTTATATAAAAATGGATAAAAACGTGTATAAAAACGCATATAAAATCATAAGATAAAATCCATAAATGCTAAATGTACTTTCCAAAAAGACTCATTCTACATACTAAAATTTATATAAAGTATGTGTAATGAAAAAAAAACTAGAGTTGGATAAGAATAATAACAATTAAAAAAGTATAGTATGTAAAATGAGTCTTTTTTGAAAGTACATTAAGCATTTATGGATTTTACCCTTATTGTAAGAGTTCATGTATCATACTGTATATTATTGTGTTTAAAAAACAGATTCTCGTGTTTCTTTGTCTATCTTTTCTGTGTATTTGTATATAGTAAGCCAATATTCTTGGTTATTGCAAGTCTCAAATCACCTTCTTAGGGGGTGTTTGTGTAACCTTATCATGTGGGCTTAAGCTCATGTTAAGTGTTTGGATAAGCTTATGATAAAAACGGGGGAAGGTTTAAAAAAAACTTGTAAGCTTAATAAGGAGCTAATGAAAACCCCCTAATACTAATTTATAAGCCTATCCAAACACTCTAATCAACTTATTTAAGTTACATAAGCTAATAAGCTTCTTTAAAAGCTAAAATCCTAAATCAAAAACCCCTGTAGTAACAAACTGATCAAAGTTGTTGGTTAGCATTTTTGAGTACCAAACTAAACATTCTACTTTCCTTTTCTCTTAAAACCAATATCAGTGAACGAACAAAATTGTTATTGACGAATGCCGCTTTTGTTCATTTGAAACATTTGGATGTTTCTAAGCATACCCAAGATCTTTCACCAGCAAGTAGATCCATATTACTCTCAGGACCTGCTGGTAAATCGTTTATTCCCTACATTCAAAGTGTACAACTCTTTTGCGGTCGGATTTGATTTATTGTCTTCTATATCTAGAGTTCTATCACCAAAAGCTTGCAAAGGCTCTGTCACACGAGTTTGAAACCAAGCTGCTCATGTTAGACATCGTTGACTTTTCTGCAAAGGTGATTCTCAGACAAATAATATTGTATTTAAAATTTAAAATGTAGTATCTTGTACTAATGTGTGGTATCTATATACAGATACAAAACAAGTATGGTTCATTTAAGAAAAACTCGGACTCGGTAAGTATAACCTAATTTCTCCATAAGGGTAGCTCTAATATTGCTAGTATGTGAGTAAACATGTGTCATAATGCTTGTAAGATTAATAAGCATAGGATAGAATAGGGGTCATGGATTAAAATTGTGAATACACTTTGAACAGAGATGATCTTCCATAATTTTATTGGGTAGTCTTTCAAAAGATCTATCTCCGATATGGCTTTGGAGCGGATGTCTGGTTTTCTTGGATCATTCTCGACAACAAAGGAAGATGGTAGAGGTATGAATATAATCTGTATGCTGTACTTATTTTGGTGTTCCTTTGAACAATTTATTATGATAATGTTGGCTCGATATTTTTAGGGACGTCAAGTAAGCAAAGAAGTGGTTCATCTTCCCAATCTAGGTATATTTACTAGTCAACATGATCTAATCACAAATTACCCTCTTGGAAGTTGATAAACGAGTTATCTAAAAACTTTGCAGGAGTAAAAAAATCACTACTTTACCTTTGAAGACTCCTCCTAAACCCTCTGTGTCTTCTGATACTAAGAATGCCTCGGTTTCTTCTGATACAAATTTAGGTTGGTTTTTTCGTTCCTCATTAATACATTTTTAGTTCAAGAGTGTTAGAAATTAAAAATATTGTTTTAGAGAATGCCTTCACATGTTACTGATCTTTCGAATTATGTTTACTCTTCTTAGCTTCTCCCAAGGGTGTGAGCAACTATCCTTTTGATGAGAAAGTTTTTTTGAAAGAACTCTACAGGGTAAACCATAAATGCCACTCATTGCTTATAATGTCCACTCATGGCTTATAAGGTCGCTCAATGTAGCATTTAACTTAAATTACTTTTCAGGTTTTAGTCTCTTTCTCTGAAACCAATGGCATCATTCTCTAAAAAAGGAGTATAAGGTTTCTAAAATCACCACGAACATATAAATCGTTCGATAAATTGTTGAAGAGACTATCGGGGTCCATATTAGTTCTTGGGTCCCGGATTTCGGAAAGTGGAAGAGTGATTGAGAATATTAGTTGCTTATTTCCTTACAATATTGTAATTAAACCACCTGAAGACAAGTCTCATCTCAAACACTGGAACGAACAATTAGAAGAGCAAAAGAAGAAAATCCAGATTCAAGATAATAAAAATCATATTGCTGAGGTGTTAGAAGCACACAAACTTGAATGTAATGAGTTAGGTTCAATTTGTCAAACAGACAGAATGTTAATTAGTACTTATATGCAAGAAATTGTGGTATCTGCAATTTCTCATCATCTGATGAGTCATAAAGATCCAGAATATCGAAATGGAAAGCTTGTCATATCATCAGCTAGGTAAATATTGTTATGAAATTGCCATTAAAGAAAACCACTTGAAATCATTTCTAATTACTTGTATTACGATTTTCACAGTTTGTCACATGGATTGAAGATCTTGCAAGAGGATACTCAAAAGCTGAAGACCAAGGCTGACACATTAAAGGTAGGATAGTTCTGAAGTTGCATTATATCTAGTCCTGAATTTCGAAACACAGCATAACTTCAAAAGTGGCATGAACCACTTACTGATTTTATTAAAATTTCAAACTCTAGATTTCATGTTTCACACATTTTATTACCAGGAATTACCCGACAATGAATACGAAAAACGCATAAGACAAGAGCTCATTCCCGCCAAAGAGATCACTGTAACATTTGGAGATATCGGAGCATTGAATGAAATTAAACATCCCTACAAGAACTAGTAATGCTTCCTCTAAAAAGACCAGATCTCTTCAATGGTGGACTTCTAAAACCATGTCGTGGTGTATTACTATTTGGCCCTCCAGGCACCGGTAAAACAATGCTAGCAAAGGCAATAGCAAAAGAAGCTGGTGCAAGCTTTATAAATATATCAGCGTCAACCATAACATCAATGTGGCATGGTGAAGATGAGAAGAATGTGCGTGCTGTATTCTCACTTGCGGCTAAAGTTTCTCCAACTATAATATTTCTTGACGAAGTTGATAGCATGCTTGGGCAAAGAACAAGAGGAGAACATCTTTCGAGGAAACTTAAAAACGAGTTTATGGCTCATTGGGATGGATTGTTGACTAAACCTGGTGAGCGGATTCTTGTTCTTGCGGCTACGAATAGACCTTTTGATCTTGATGAAGCTATTATTAGACGGTTTGAACGAAGGTATACTTTTTTCTGTTTTTATTAATGTGCTCCTTTCGAAAGCTTAGCATACAATGAGGTTAGACGGAAATGAAAACTTTTACTGATTTACTTATGAATGGGTTGATCTGATCTCTAAGTTCTGTTATATCTCTGCTGCCTCAAACGGATAAATATAGAAATAGCTTAAAGGAAATGGGTAAAATGGGTTAAACTGGTCTAAAACTTTACCTCTAATGCATATAACCTCATAAACTTTTTATAAAAGAAAATACAGATTAATGTTCAGATTTATCCAAACATTTGAGAATAAAGCGGTTCATTTTAACATGGGCTGATTCAGCATGGGTCGACCCGCAAAACAGCTTTTTCTTCCTTTTCTTTTTGGAAATTCTTAAAAAAAATATTAGATTAAAATTTCGGGTTAAAACTATTTAACGGGACGTTTGTATCAAAAATAGACTTTTGGCAACTTTCTACCGTTTCCCTTTTAGCCCAAATTGACCCGTTCATAAGTTAATGGGTCAAAATCTCTTAAATACTGTATGATACTTTTCACATATATTCTCTTATTAATTTTAAGTTCTGGACTTTACAAAGTAATTTGAAAAAAACAAAACACCGCTTAGAACCAATAAATATATTTCCATGTACAGAATCATGGTTGGTTTACCATCTGTCGAAAGCAGAGAATCAATCTTGAAAACACTACTGGCAAAAGAAGAGGTAGAGAATTTGGAGTTTAAGGAGCTCGCGGTAATGACAGAAGGATACAGCGGAAGCGATCTGAAGGTCAGTTTATCTATGTTTAAATTCAATATAATTACAAATATAAAGTGGCTCAAAATGTTAACATTAACTACTGGAACAACAGAACCTGTGTGTAACAGCAGCTTATCGACCCGTGAGAGAGTTATTGCAGCTGGAGAAACAAAAAGCTATCGTAAGTCTTTGACATAAATTTCATTTTTGACTTTGATGTACAAATAAGTTATATTCATCTGTTTATTTATGATATAAAAGGACAAGATGAAAAATGAGGAAACACAAGCTTCGGACAAGAAGAAAAGTGAGGAAACACAAACTTCGGAAAAGAAGAAAAGTGAGGAAACACAAGCTACCGGAGACGCCAAAGACACTAAAGAAGAAAGCAAAAATGTTATTAAACTGAGACATCTAAACATGGAAGATATGATGCAGGCAAAGAATCAAGTAATATAGCTTGAACCTTATTTTAGTCTTTTATATAAATGGTTTGACTATCAACCAAATATCTAATGAGGGCTCTGGGAATTGTTCACAGGTCGCAGCTAGTTTCGATGAGGGCTATGTGGGATCTATAATGAGTGAGCTGAAAAATTGGAACGATAAGTACGGTGAAGGAGGCTCAAGAAAGAAAGAGCAACTAAGTTACTTTCTTTAAATCCTAATCAAAAAAGAAATCTGTAAGGAAATATAGGTGAAATTCTCGCTAAAAAGTATAATGCTCTATTTGTTGATATGACATGTTGAAATTTGAAATGTAAAACATTGTTACAAAAATGGTACTGCATCTAGACGTGTATGACATGGGATTCACTTATGACATTGGAGTAAGGTTGCTACTGTATTAGTATATTTGAATATTTTTTAGTTTCATTTTACTATTGAAACTAAAAAAGATTAATGGTATTATTGAACTAAGATAATATTCAAAAATCTGTTTGGTCTAATTAATTAATCTCAAAGTCCAATTGTCAGTGCAACACAAGACTTAAATTGGAATCTGAGAATAGACTCGTAACCAGCCCTTGTGCAATGTATTGGCTTGTACACGAACACGACAACAGACAGTATTAACATGTATGACATATGTTTAGTGTACATAGGATAAAATGTACACGCTTAAGCTAGAGCAAAAACATTCTCAATCTTTTCAAGACCAGGAAACCTTGTGCAGCCTAGAACACAAACCAGTACAAATACATAAAAGGGTATGTATGTTGTTGCAAACTTTTGTATTGTTAAACTCAAGCTAACAATTTAACAAAATGGTATCAACTCAACAAAAATAACATCTTTCATGTTTTAAGTATCAACAACACACAAATTTGAATTGGTTAACCAAAAGCCCATGTATTCATGTAATATGCCTACTAGTCAGAGAGGTCATACTATTGAGCGAGTTAGAAAGCTCAACTAACGCTGAGATGAGAGGACAAAACCAGTGGTTTCGACCACATGACACATCAAACAGCTTTTTCACATGGCCACCTTATTTCCAAGGGTGGCATTTAAGGTTTCGTGGTTCAAAAATTAAAACTAAAAGAGTACTTCAATCAGGCTCATAACTGGTCCTAATGGCTAACTCACTTCCAGTTTTAAACATTGACCCCAACAAAAACAAATACTTTTTACGATTAAGATGCCTATTTCGTCTAGAACCAGTCTTTTTAGGCCCCATCTTGGGTACGACCAACGACAATTGTCTGAATAAGCAAGTCCTGACACTTAGTAACCTACAGAATGGAGTAGTTGCCAAGCGTCGTCTTACAAAGATGATTGCCATTATAACCTGATTAGGCCTTTATAATAAATAAAAAAGGTCAAATTTGGCAATGAAAATTTAGATTCATTCGCATTGGCAAGTACCAGAAATACAACAAAATTATATCCCCTTTCATTCATAGATTTCAAAAACTCTTAATAACCGGCTAAAGCAAACACCATGCATCAGCAGTTGCAGTGTAAAGAGGACTTAAATGTAAGAAAACTTCATTACATGATTACTAAATTTGTTTAAATTATCATGGATTCACCCAAATGTATCAGGAAATCAATGAATAAAAAGGTATCTAGTTTATAAAAATATCACAACAAACATATCGGATAGACACGGCTAGTCACCTGAGACTAGTGGTGCGGCTAAATTGTCCTTACGCAAACTTGGCCTTCAAGGCCCCTACGGGAACCTTGTTCAAAACCTTAACACTGAATACTGCATATTGTTTCTTGATCTCAGCCTCTGCTTTCTCGCCAAAGGCATCAACTTTGTCCTCATATTTGTCGTAAAGATAAGGCACCGTGTGCAATAGAACAAAGACTGTTGAAAATAGACATAATTTCAAATATAAGAAGCAGAAAGGCTTAAATAAAAACAGTCCCAAATGAACAATGAATGTAAATATCTAATACACAATAAAAGATATGATACTTACTTGTGTAGAACAAGGTCAAGAAATTCCAGCAGCTTCCCAAAATTGAAAGCACCCACAAACCGGCAATCACCTGATAGGATTAGAAGATCCGATCATTAGTGGAATTGATTATCAAGAGGGTTTTAATGCAAAAAAAAAATAGATGTAGGATCAGTCCATACAGCGAGAAATTTCTTCAAATCTTTTCCAGAAGCGATGCACCTAAGAACCTCAAGAGCTTTGTTAACCTCAACCCTGAGAGCATTGGCCACGCCAAGAACGATATCTTCTGGGAGGGCGACTTCTGGGAATTTAGGAGGAGACCTGATCGTGATAACGAAAGTAAATTAAATGCCATGCCACGATAGACACATATTAAGATTCGCAGACAGTGATTAAAGATAAGCATTACGCAACGATAGCTTACTTGTTGATGAAGCTGGCGGCATTTGACCACAAGAAAAGAACAGCCAAGGCTGCTATTAGAGTGTGGCATACTAGTGTAAGCAAGTGATACTCAACCAATTCAAAAAGCACCCAAATCAACGTGGCAAAACCAAGCACGCCAGCAGTAACCTTTTTGTCCTTCCATAGAAAGATATCAGCAGCTGTCACACAAAAATGTACAATGTATAAGAAATTATAAATCACACCACTACAAATTCCGGTATACAAGATAAGACATGAGACTTGATCATCTAAAACTGAATATATGTTAGGCAAGCAAGCAGAAATCAGTCATCATGTAATACGCCATATTAGAAAATGCGTAACGAGATTGTACGGCAGCATATTAAAAATCCATGTTGCGAATTATTGTATGCACAAAGGCATGATCTAAAAAACAGAGTTAACCCACAGATTATAACACAGTTAAATCAGCCGTACAAAGCAGCTAGATAGAAGCTAATTAAGAAAAATAAAACACAAGGGCACAACTACCAATGGAATTCCCAAAATGAACAGAATCCCTTTGGTAATTCAGTAAGCTATGTGTACGTTTTTGAGCAAATGCAAGGGGTATCTACGCAATATCATACATGCAGATCTGTTCCGGAACCCAGAAGAAAGTAAACCATAACCAAAAACCACAATCTCGTAAACTGTATTTTTTAACCAGGTGCAAATGATATTGAAATAAATGTCAATTTCACCTAGACATCTCCCCCAGCACTATAAAAGTGCACTTTACATTTAATAAAAGTAAATTCAAAACACAACCACTGACCAAATTCATTATAAGCTAAGGTGTTTGTTTAAGCTTATATGTGGCTTATGAGCTTATTTGTTTCTCGGCTTATATTTCATAAGCACCAATTTTCCGTCTTATTTTGGGACTTGGGCTTATATAAGTTTATTATGATAAGATGAACTTATACAAGTCCAAAGGTCTCAAATTAAGCCAGAATATTAGGGCTTACGAAATATAAGCCAAAGCCAAATAAGCTCATAAGCTACATCTAAGCTTAAACAAAACCGCAACTATAGATCCTATATCAATACAAGTGACATGTAATCCGATCAGAAAACGACCAAAGTCTAGATCCGAAACATCAAACACTCCTAAAAACAGTCCAGAATTTACAGCTAAATAACTTTCAGAAACTAGATACACTTATCAGTCAACTTTATAAGTTAACAAAACCGTATCACAAGTATTCCAGATCTAGATTAGAGATCTGATACAAATCTAGCATAACAGCAACATAACTAATATGAACATTAAATCATAGATCTACTACTTCATCATAAAAAGTAGATTCAACAAAAAATCTAAAATCTTACTAAATCACAGATCCACGTCATCAATCATCAATTCACAAATTGATTAAAGTTAAACACAAAAAGGTAGATTTAAAAAAGTGTGACATACGTTTACCGCCACCTAGAACCTTATGAACAGGCCTCTGACGACCAAACAACCTGTAAACCTTATCCTTAACATCATCAACAACTTCTGCTGCTGCTGAAGAAGAAGACGACTTCTTCTTTGCTTCATTATCGGAATCGGAAGAAGAATCGTCAAAAGTTTCAGTTATCTTTTCCTTAACAGATTCAACAAATGATTGCTCCTTTTCTTCGGCCATTTTTGATGTTGAAGAAGGAGTAGGAGGAGATTCAGTTGAAAGTATTGGAAAGTGTGGTTTTTGATTTGAAAGGGGTTTGAATAAGAATAAAAGTAAAGTAAAGATCTGTTTTTTTTTAGGTTTGGAGCCGAAGGTGGTTTAAATTAGGTTCGGGGGAGACCTTTTTCACGGGAATCACTACGGGCGGGAGGGAATTACGTTCCAGATTCACGCCGTTAGGGTTCGGTTATGGGCCGTTATTGTTATCGGAGTTTGTGGGCTTTTTGGGCCTCATTAATATTTGTAACTTTGTAACCCTTTACATTCACATTTGTAAGAGTGAAAGGAGTCGTCGTGCCATTCATTGGCGCTAGTGGTGTAAATCCTAACCGGTTTTTTTAAAGATCGGTATAAAAAACCGTAACCGGTTTTTTAATGGATTGAGTTTACACCAACTACGAGAAGCTTACACCAACTACGAGAAAATGCGATGTTTGGTCTAATTACGATATGTGTATTATGATCGATGGGGTGGAAAAGGCGCGTTGCAAGAAATGTATGAAATTTTATAACCCCGCGTCTAACACTACACTCCAGACTCATAAGAACGATTGTAATGCGGTTAACCAAAATGATACGTCACAAGGTACTATTGGTGCGGATGGTCAAGTTTTTATATTTGATAATGATGCGGTTCGACTTGATTTTACGAAGTTTGTCATTCAACAAGCGCTTCCATTCAACCACTTCGACAACGTCAAGCTTACGGAGATCATCAAAAGGAGGCTACAACCGCGGTATCAACATGTAAGTCGTACTACTCTTAGAAGTGATGCTTTTAAATTATGGGAAACGGCTAAAAAAGATATTATTGATGGTTTTCGTGATTATAAATATGGTGTTTCTATAACTACGGATACTTGGACCGCACCACATGGTACGGCAAATTCTTATTTAGCCGTTACGGCTCATTGGTTTAATCCCGAATCTTGGTTATTAATGAAACGGACAATTGCTTTTAAACTATTTGGTTATCCTCATACGGGATCTAATTTAAGAAAAATTTTACATGACACTTTAATTGAATATAATTTAGATTTTAGATAATAAAGTTTTACGATTTCACTAGATAAAGCATCCAATAATATATAGCTATGAAATTGTTAAAATTTACGTATAAAAACCCGTTTATATGTCCTTTTTTTTTCATTCCCGTTGTGTTGCCTCATGTTATAAATTTAAAATCCGTGCAAAGCGGCATTAAAAATATGTGATAGTTTCAGGATGAAATTTAGGAGTTTATTAGTAACTATATATAAGTTCGAGGTAACGATCGACAAAATGAACTATAGACGTTTTCGTAAAGAATTTGGTGTAAGAAACCCCCTAGACCTTGCTAATGATAATAATACTAAGGAGGAATTCTCTTGCATGATGTTAGAAAATATATTACGACAACAGTGAGACTTAAACGCTTTTAATGAAAACACTTGTTAATAGAAATAATACCGTTTCGATAAGCGACCGTAAGATTGGGATCTACTATATGATTTAAACTATTTTTTTACAATTTTAAAGTGGCAACAACTATATTATCTGGGTGTTTATTAACCAACTCTAGCTCATTAGTTTTAAATTCAAATTTATGCTATGACGGAAAAATTAGAACGATTAAAAACCTTCACCTAGTCAAATGTTATGAAGAATTGGTTAAAAGTATAAAAAAGAAATTTGTAAAATATTTTGCTAATTTACCTTTGTTTTACTTGTTCCGCCGCACTTAAATCCATGTTTAAAAGTTGGAGGCGTTAGACTTTTAATATCAAGAATAATGAACAATTTAGACTTACATATGGGTTAGACGCTAACAACCACCGACCACCAACTATATTAACCTCCCAAATTTTTAAATTAATGATAACTTTAAAAAATTATTTGGAATTTATGCAACAAAATATGGTCAAATACAAAACCCAATTGTTGATCAAATGCGGGCCACGGATCCCCGAATGGCTAGTGACATTATATAAAACATTTATAAATAGTTTATTTGAAGACGCTACAAAGCGTCAACGAACAACGGCCCCGAACAAGCGAGGTTGGGACAATATATGGCTACAAACTTTAATAAACTTTAAGGCCCGAGAGTTTTGATCAAACTTTGACATTTTGGCTTGGTGGAAAGAAAGGAAATCCATTTCCAATTTTACCGCTAGGCTCGTGACTTATAACGGTCCAAGCTGCCGACAGTAGCTTCCGAATCGGCCTTTTCTATTAGCGGTAGAATTATATCGGAAAGAAGGTCAAGACTAACTCCCGAATCCGTGGAAGTATGTGTATGTTTGAAAGATTATTTGGACGGAGTAAACAAGGTACAACATGAAACATCGTTGGAAGGTCCGATATTAGAAGACGTTGAAGAAACTATAGCAAGAGAAGAAGTTGATTTAGGATAATCAACCTCCGAATACTGAATTAGATGAATGTGAGTATGAAGACTTAGATATGCAAAACGTAGATGGAGAAGGTACACTAATATAACCGAACACTAATAGTTTAAAAAAAAAATTCTTTTTTGACTACTTGAGTACACTAATATGTTTTCGGTTGATGGCCATGACGAAGCTCGAAATGTATTAGTATTTATATATTTTTGGTTGTATAATTGTATTGTTTAAATAAAAGTTATGGTTGTATTTTTTTTAGTATGTTTCCGGTGTATTGTTTAATTAAATGTTTGATAATTAACAAGTTTATTAAATAAATGTTCGAAGTTTTAAATTCCGAAAAAAACCGAACCGGTATAAAAACCGATTCCGAACATTTATAACCGAAAAAAACCGAACCGGTATAAAAACCGATTCCGAACATTTATAACCGAAAAAAACCGAACCGGTAAAAAACCGATTCCGAAAATTTATAACCGAAAAAAACCGATTCCGAACATTTATAACCGAAAAAAACCGATTTCGAAAAAACCGAAACCGGTTATTAGAAAAACCGGTTTTTTTAAAACCGGTTTTAACCGATTTTTTTTGCATCTCTGGATCTTTTTCAATCATATCTTTTTGGCTTTTTTGTTTCTTAGTCTTAGATAAGTCTCTTTCCTTTCTTCTTAATCCTATTTAACGAAACCTTCAACAAGAAACTGTAAGAGCACTCGGTGTAGTAACGCCGGCAACGGCGTT
>BQNB010168559.1:0-11173 GCA_026074375.1 Tanacetum coccineum
AGGAAAGGTCCTTAAGGGTGTGTTATGGGTTTGCATGGACAGTCCTAAAGGACTAACGGCCGTTTGGTGTAAAAGGGGTTGGGCTTAACGAGTGTTAAGTGGCTATTTTGGGCTAGGATTTGGTTTTTTAAAGTTATATGGCTTATTAAGTCTTCATATAATACCTTAATGGGCTGATCCGGCCCATTAGATGGGTGCGGGTTGGCCCATTAAGTATTCCTTCGATTTTGGCTCCGTCTTTGATTTTAACTTTGTCAGGGTTGACTTTTTGGTTGACTTTGACTTCTCACGCTTTTCCATTCCTTGCTTGGTTTTGTCCATTTTGACTTGGATTTTTGTCCTTTTCTTAGATATCTGTTTCCTGTACAATATAAGTAAAAACATATAAATACAATGTATTTTTTGTATGTTTTTGGTCATTTAAGTCCGTTTTCCTAGTTAAATGTTATGTGTAATTAAACACATACCAAAGCTCAGTCCCAAGAGAAAGACATGGTCATAAAGAAGTTGAAAGAGAGAATTAAGTCTTTAAGTAGAAAAATGAATGAGGATAAGATTAAAAAGGACTTAGAGGAGATTAAAATAATAAATATTGAATTGGATCATAGGGTGTCAAAGCTTATTGCTGAGAATGAGCATTTGAAACAGACCTATAAGCAACTTTATGACTCGATTAAAACAGCACGTATTCAATCCAAAGAACAATGTGATGATTTAATTAATCAAGTCAATCTAAAGTCTGTGGAAATCTCTAATTTAAATGATAGTCTTCAGGAAAAAGTTTTGGTAATTACTGCTCTCAAGGATGAATTAAGCAAACTTAAAGGAAAAGCCTTAGCTGATAATGTTGTTTTCAAACACACTATTGATCCCGAAATGCTTAAGATTGATGTGGAATATTTGAACCCTAGATTGTTGAATAATAGGTCAGCTCACTCTGATTACCTTAAGCACACTCAGGAAGAAGCTGCAATTCTTAAGGAAATAGTGGAACAAGGAAAATCATAAAATCCTCTAAATGATTACCTTAAGCACACTCAGGAAGAACTTAGTTTCTAACAAACCTATGTTGTCTTTTACAGGAGTACAAACGTCTACTAGTGCTAGCGGATTACAGCCTTCAGGCAATACAAAGAGAGATAAGATTCAGCGAACACCAAATAGTACTCAGAAGAATAAAGTAGAAGCCCACCCTAGGACAGTTAAATCTAGTTTGAAAAATAAGAACAGTGATGTTGAACCTAAAAGAACTGCAAATGTGCAACATTCCAAGCTTAATGTGATATCTAAACCTTTATGTGTTAAGTGTAATGGTTGCATGCTTTCTGATAATTATGATTTGTATGTTCTAGATTTTATCAATAATGTGAATGCTCGTAAAAAATCTAAATCTGTTAACAAAAGTTTCTTGTCTAAATGTTTTTTTAGTCAAATGTAAAAAGCTCATAACCTTAGCTTATTGTAGTATCGTTTAGTAGCTTAACAGCTTATTATAACTTATTCTTAGCAAAAAGTCGTGGCTCATTCTTCAGCTTATTAGGTTCCTTCTTACTTATGTTTAAAACGAAAAAGGACAATACTTTGATTAAAAAAATCATTACGTAGATTACTTCTTTATTTCTTGGTTTGTAGATTATTTGTTCGTGCAGCAGTTTTTTAAAAGCTTATTTTCGAGCTTATTTAAGCTTCTTGAGTGGCTTATCTTGTAAGCCGTTTGAACTCGCAATAAGGAATAAAGGACAATTTGTTTTCTTTTGCAACAAGCCAAAAACGTACAAGGACCACAAAAGTACGTTTTTTGTTTGTGTGTCAGGCGAATAATACCTCACATCACAAACCTTTGTTGTCCTTTTCAGGAGGACAAAACGTCATTTCTTTTTTTTTCTAAGTGCTAGTATGGATAATTACAACCTTAGGGCAATTAATACTAAGAGAGAAAAAGGAGAGATGATAAGATTATTGTTCGCGAAAACCCATAGTTAGTACCTCTGAGAATAAAAGTAGAAGCCCACCACCTTACCACACCCTTTTTTAGGTAGGACAGGTTTTATTAAATTTATAGTTTGAGAAAAAAAAAATAAGAAACAAAGGAAGTGGAAAGTTGAACTAAAAGAACCTGGGGGAAAAGAAAATGTGTTTGCTGGCAACATCTTCCAGCTTAATGTTGATTATCTAAACCTTTATGTGTTTAAAGTGTAATGGTTGCAATCAATTAAATATACATAATTTTGCTTTCTGTGTTAATTTAATGATTTGTATGTTTCTAGATTTTATCAATAATTGAATGCTCGGTTATAAAAAAATATAAATATCTATATATCTGTTAGCCAAAAGTTTCTTGTCTAAATGTTTTTTTTTTAGTCTTTTTTTTTTAGTTTTTTTAGTTTTTTTTTATAGTTTTTTTTTTTTTTTTTTTTTTTTTTTTTTAGTTTTTTTTTTTTTAGTAATGTAAAAAAAAATTAAAAAAAAAAAAGTCATACCTAACCTTAGCCCTTAATGTTAGTATCGTTAGTAGCTCTTAACGCTTTTTGTACTTATTCTACAAAAAGTCGTTTTGATGCTTTTTTTTTTGGATCTTGGTTTGGTTTGGGGTTGGGGTGTGAGCTCATTCTTCAGCTTATTAGGTTCCTTCTTACTTATGTTTAAAACGAAAAAAATAAAAAAAATAAAAAAAAAAAAAAAATAAAAAAAAAGTAAAAATATAAAAAAAAAAAAAGAAATAAAAAAAAAAACAAAAAGAAAAAAAAAAAAACTAAAAAAAAAAAAAAAAAAAAATATATAAAAAAAAAAGAAAAATAATATTAAAAAAAAAGGACAACAAAACAAAATCACATATTTCTGTTGATTAAAAAATCATTACGTAGATTTTAGATTACTTCTTTATTTTCTTGGTTTGTAGATATTATTTGTTCCGTGCTGGTTGGAATGTGCTAGTTTTTTTTTATGCGTATGAGAGTTTTTTTAGTTAGTTTTTATGTTTTTTAAAAGCGTTTTTTTTATAGCTTTGCAGCAGGGTTAGTTTTTTTTTTACAAAAGCAGTGCAGTTTTTTTGTTGAGTGTTAGTTTTGTGAGCAGTAGTTTGTTTTTTTTAGCAAGCAGTTTTTAGTAGTGTAGTTTTTTATTAGTTTTTTTTTAAGTTGAGAGAGGTGTCAGTTTTTTGTTTTTAAGGCAAGTTTAGTTTTAGTGTTTTGTTTTTTTTTTTTAGTAGAGTGTTTTGGGTTTTTTATAAATTGTTTTTTTTTTTTAAAAAAAGGTTTAATTTTATGAAAAAGAATAAAAAAGCAGTTTTTTTTTTGTATTTTTATATACATAAAATATAGTCTTATTTCGAGGCTTTATTTAAGCTTCTTGAGTGGATTGTAAGTGGATTATATTGTAAGTAATGTGGTGTATGTACGACCGTGGAACTAGCAATTTAAAATATGGAAAAAAGAATAAAAGGAAATAATAATGGATCAATTTGTATTTTATTCTTTTTGCAACAAGCAAAAACGTACATGTACACACAAATGGTACGTTTTTTTTGTTTTTTTTTTTTTATGTTTTTTGTGTGTCTTTGTGTCTGTGCGGCGTGAATAATACTACATCAGGGCGAAGTAGTAAAAAGTAAAATTATAACGAAAAAAAAGAGTATTTATAGTAATAGTATTTACGTGTAATTTTTGTTTTGGTAGTCTGAAGATTTGAAATATAGCTCTAAGAGAGCGCGATAAACGCGGATGCGAGTTTGAATACTATACCATTCTAGGTGATGGGGGTGAAATGGAATGGGGAATAGGTGAATGAAGTGGGGATGAATGAAAAAATTATGTAAGGTGGGATGTATTAAGCTTGAAAGAAATAATGGGGGGTGTGGGGGGTGTTAGCTTGAGGTGGAAAATGCGCTTGGGAGAATATTAAGTGGAAAGTGTTGGGGGTGATAAATGGATTGGAAATTGGAAATGTCGATACCATTAACTATAGAAGAAAGAAAAATACTATGAAATGAAAGAATGACGGGGGGGAGGTGTGGGGATAGATAAGGGGGGGAGTTAGATAAAAAATTCGACTGAAAACTAACACAATGGGAGAAAAATAGAAAAATCCATGCAATGAACAGAAAGAAGCAAATCATTACTAACAAATTTACTTAAACAAAATACTAATACATTTTTCTTGGTGGAAAAATGTGGTATTGTGGTTTGTTTCGTTGGTGGAAGTGAATAGGAATTGATGGTTTGAAATGTGAAGGTTTGTTTGAAGTTAAAAAAAGTGAAGACTAAAGGTAAAATATAGTTTAGTTGTAGAAAAAGGGTTAAGTAAAAAAGAGATTAAAATAAAAAATAGCTGGTTTGTAAGGTAAAAAAATATGATGAAAGTATGAATGAGTATAATAATGTTTTGTAGTATGTGGTATAAAGTAGATGTTGATGGCAAGTAGTGCAAGAAGTACTTACAAGATAAGATATAAAATTGAAAATGAAAAAAAAAGTAAAAGTTATGGACAAAAAAAAAGATCGAAAAGGTGATTAAAAGAGAGTTTTAGTTTGAAAGAATGTGTAAATGGTAGTTAATTAAGTATGATGTTTTTTTAAAAGGTTTATTTAATTTAGTCTATAAAATATTATGTGTATTGGAAGTTTTTCATTTGAAGTAGTATTAGATAAATTGATGTGAGTTACGCGTTGTGTGGTGTGTTATATTATTGGTGTTTTGGTTTGTTGTTGAAGATTGTTGTGAAGTATGTTTTTTTTTATATTATACTTATTATATTATTTTTTTAGTTTTTATTTTAGGAGGTTATTGTTAATTAGGTTATTTAGGTATTGAAGGTGTTATACAGCAGATTGTTTATTAAGGCTTGTGAATACACGTTTTTTGTTAAGATGTTTTATTGATGTTTTTAAGTTTTTATTATATGGTTTAGGTGAAGGTTGTGGTAGTATTTATGGGTATGTAGTTTAGTTGTATTTTTGTTTAGTTGTGAGTTGGTTTTTCTTTTTTAGTTATTTGTAGTTCGATTGTGTGGTTATTATTAATTTTTTCGTTTGGTTTGTGTTTTGTAGGGTAGAGTCGTGGTTTTTTGGGTTGGTGTTGGGGTGTAGTGGTTTCCTTGAGCTTTTGATAGTACTTGTTGTTTTTTATTTTTTTTTTGTTTGTTTAGTTTTTTATTTTTTTTAAGATAATTTTTATTGTGTATTAGAGGAGTGTTTTGATGTGTAATAGTTGTTGTTACTACTTTGATTAGTTAATTTATGGATAAGGTTAATTACTGTTGTTTTTTTCTTACGTTGTGTTTGTGATTAATGTTGGTTATTTATTGTTGTTTAAATAAGTTTAATGTTTTTGGGTATTATTTTGTGTATTTTTAGTTTGTTTTTGAAGTTTATTGGTTTGTAGAATGTGGTGTTGTTTATTATTTACTATGTTAATTTGAATTTAATTTAGTTTATTTGTGTTTATTTATGTTTTTATTGTATTGACAATATCTATGGTTAGTTTATTATAGTTGGCTATATTTTGTATTTTATACTGTTAAGTGTTTCAGCGGTTTTAATTGTGTTACTTTTTATGCATAGTCTTCCTTGCTCAATTCTTTCCACCAGGAAGAAGTGCTAAACTTCGAAATGACATCTTGATGTTCCAAAAACATTAAGGTGAATCTCTTTCCAAAGCATGGACTCATTTCAAGGACTTACTTCAAAAAGTCCCTCGCCATGGTATCGATCTCTGGCTCCAAGTACAAATATTTTACGACCGCATTGATCATACGCTAAAAAAGGCTCTAGATTACGCGACCGGAGGACCACTGAGAAAGATAAGCACAGAAAAGGCATGGAATAATATCGAGGAATTGGCACAATATGAAAGAGAAGGATGGAATGACCCAATCTTTCCAAAGAAGGGGAGCCTCAATTATGAAAATGCCAACATGGAGTAAATATTGGGGAAAATGGAGGGTCAAGTTGATTCAATAAGAAGGATGCAATTTCACTAATTGGGAAGAATGAAAATCAATGTAGGCTATCAAGCAACAAAATAGGGCATCTTCCCCCAGAACCGTCACACCAAGAAGCATTCGAGGGTCTAGTAATGAATTTCATACTTGACCAAGAAAAAAAGGTTCGACAGCTAGAAGAGTATATGGGAGTTATAAGGAACGACTTCATGCAACTATCTCTGGAAGTTGTTAAGAAATTAAGGGAGTAGATAAGATTAGAATGAGAATTTAATATACTAAGTCAATTTTAAAAAAAAATTGTTAGAAAAAATCATGATAGTACCCTGACAATGAGAATTTTGGAGAAAGCCCCTTATGATATAGTGTAATTATTGAGATATCCCTTGCTCTAAAAGTATTTCCCCGTACCCAAGAAATATTCTCATCAAAATCACTTTGTGTCAGATACGTCCGTATAATCTTCTCTAATCCTCCCTTAGTAAGGAAAAGTACCTTTGGCTTTAAGCCTGGTACGAAGAGTAAACAAGCTTTCAAGTTTCGTCAAAACTCAGAAAACTCCTTAGTAAGTCATCCCTTTTCGTATGATCATCTTGAAATTTACGATAACAACCAAATATTTGACCTTGGAGGGTGTTGAAACTTTTTCAAGAAATATCAGGGTTTGTGATCATTTTTCACTAAAAACAAAAGATTATTGCGAAATTTCCAATCCTGACGCCGTCAGGATCCTATTGTGACGTCGTCACGATGACTCAAACTTTTTATAACTATCCTTCCCTACTCATTTTCTTTTTACCACTTTTTTAAAATAAACACACACGAAATTCTTTCAACTCTTGCTAGCACTTGGGAAATCGTCTCCATTTGGTAAGTATTTGATTCCTATTATTTTTAATCGCTCATTCATCTCAATTATTGCCTCCTATTATTTGATTTTAATCGAATACCCAATTGCTAATCCCTAGAACAAATTGATTGAGTTTAGGAGAAATCAAGCACAAATCCTAACCATTTATCATTAATTAGTGATAAAATGTTAATTAATTTCAATCCGTTATTGAAAATAATTCATATTTGAGCAAAATCTTTAATTTTTTCAAATTTACCCATGGGGTGCTGTTCTAAAGGGATGTTTAGCAATGGGTTTAGTGGAGAATAGCCTAGTTTCCCTCGTAATATCGTAATCAAATCTGGTCGAAGCAACGACATCAGGAATTAATCATGATGACGTCCGGACCCACTGATAAGGCACAATCATTAAACTTTGATCTAATCTTTGTCTGTTTTGCCTTTTGTTTTGATATAGACAATGAGCAAGAGAACTAGGACAGGCAAGGGCACAAAGGGGCAGTCCTCTAGCTCCCATAAGCCATCAATTGAAGAATGAGATTGCAATTTAGGGGCATTTGACAACGATACTCATCAAATGAATTACAATACCCTCTTGACTCGTTCCATCCATTCTAGAACCGTTATTGACTGGATATTCCTCACTGAACATGGCCTTAAAAGAGGTTTCTTTAAGAGCATTCACTCTGATCCATTCTCTAGGCCATAATAAAGGAATCTCTTCCTGATCAACAAACCAATTTATCGAGAATTGGCTCGTAAGTTCTTTGCTACCTTTGAGTTTAGGGCTTTCACTAGTAGGACCAATCCTGTGCATGTTGGTGTTCATTTTAGATTAGGAGGCAAGCAGAGGTCATTGTCACTAGTGGAGTTAGGATGGAGGATTAGTTTGTACTCGAAGGCTGAAGGAGGTGAGAATAGTATAGTGTTTGTTCTACAGAATGTGAAGACAATTAAGCAAGGTCGGTTGATATTGGAGTTTTGGTCAACTATTGTGAATGGTGTGTTTAGAGTTGGTAAAACGGTTGCTAAGCAAATTCGGGATCCAAGGATTAGGTTGGCTCATCGTTGCATTGCAATGATCGTTTCTGGGTGCAAAGACTCCACCCAAAGGGTTACGATGATAGATCTCTTTTACCTTTACTGTGTCTATGGTCGGGGGGTCATTTGTAACATCCCGTATTGGTTGGCTTGCTATTTAAGCGGGATAAGGGACAAGAGTATGGTTTATGGTGGTATGTTTATGACTAGGATTGCCTGATCTTTTGGGATTCTGACTGGGGAGATGATGGGGGCTTTGAGTGTTGAGCCTCAAGCCTAAGTTCTCGGGAAAAAGTCATTGATTGCCATGAGGATTGATGACATCAAATAACGTTACATTTATACCATCATTTATCCCGAATAAATTATCCACTTTTATATAATTATTGCAAGAATCGTTACTTAATTGCTTAAAGTTGTAAATTGCAGTAATTACGGAGTGATTTGTGAAGACATGCTAAAAGGCGCACTTTTTGGAGCTTAAACAATAATATTTGAAGATTGTTTATTTCTTCCCAATACGCCGTATCCAGGAAAGAAGATACGGCGTATCAGCACCTGGACTTCACAAGAAAATGCGCATTCTCACTTCCTAATACGGCGTATCCAAGTTCCTTCATACGCCATATCCAGCTGGATAAACATTCAGAGATTTGGTGAATAAATATAATTTGGGAAGATATATTCTAATTGGATTATAACTTTAGCGGACACTACTCCAAGGGGAAACACCCTATTTGTCGTATGGACCTCATTTCATAATCGGGTTATCTGTCTTTTCAGACACTCATAAAATGAGTTTTCGGGTGAAAATCATATTCTCTATTCATAACATAAAAGATGATTTTCCTAAAGAGAAGAAGAACAACCTATCGACAAACATTAATCACGATTCATAGAAGAAATGTGTATTTCTATATCTTGTAATAGTTAATTTTTGGTTATCGTTCGACTATGAAACATTTTGTTTACCTTGGTTTTATTTGATCCGCGTGTTTAATTATCAATGGTTGTGGGGCTAATACCCTTGGGTATTAGCACATCTTTATGATGATTTATTGTTCTTGGTTTGTTTCTTTACTCGATAGCTTAATGTATATTGAAAGTTTTATTATGTTTTTCACATGATACTTGATTACGTGTTTGAATATGTGCACTTTCATTCAATTGGGTCTAGTTTTGCCTATCAAGTGGACTAGATTCTGGGATAGCTCTCTTTTATCGTGTTTTATTTTACTGGACCAATAGGACGTCAAATAATTCTTATATCTTATCTTCTTTTAATTTATGAGCTTAGTTGGACCGGTAGGTGGACCCGTTATGTTTCAACAAGTATGTTCTTAAATTACATTGATAAAGACCATGAACAATGATACTACTTGTATTATAAAATACCGTCAACAGTAAGTGGATAAGTTACGATGGGCTAGGTTTAACAAGATCACCAGTCCTTTAATACTGGACAGATTATTATTAACTAAAGGATGCTTTATTGCGGTTTCATTAATTGTGACAATATTCAACGTGTTTAGGTTTATGATGAGGTCGCTAAGTCTTAAGAATGATTGCCGTCTGGAGACTAAGTACAATTGCACTAAACAAACAAAATACTAGACATGTATCAGGTTTTAATATGGCTAATACGGTTTTTCTATCATTTGTGCTTGTGCTGCTCTTTTATCTTCTGATTGTTTTCTTGCTTGTTTATTATGTTTGAATTGATTATTGTCCCATAAATACATGTCGCTAGGTTCTTAAGGCATTGAAAACCCCCCATTATTATTAGAACGAAGGTTTAGCATAGGTTTACAAGTAAATTAGAATTTACTTAATTAGAAGTAATTAAAATAATGTTAATATATTAAGGTTAAACGACTTGGCTTTTTAGTGTTCGACACCCTACATACCACAAAGCTCCTCCCGATCGGGTACACTGCCGTTTAAAGGGTTCATTTTAGGTATAAGTCGGCTAAATATAAATTTAAAAACTTTGTAATCAATAAGGCCCTAATGCCAAACCCATTAAGTTTTTGCGCGTTTTCGGGGAGTGAAAAAGTTTAACCTTTAATTTTATTAGTATTTCTAACCATTAGCTTATAATAATTTAATTAGTGTAATTTAATTCTATTTGTATTTCATTTAATTGTATGATTAATTATGTGTTTAAATTACCGCATTATTTAATTATTTTCTAAGTATCCTGTTCTGATAGATCAACTGATACGTCGTATCCACCAGCTGGATACAACGTATCAACCCTTCTACTCAGAACAACGTATTGATCTTTGCAGTGTAAACAACATATCTGTTCTTTGAAACAATACGGCGTATTCTATAAAATCAATATGGCGTACTGACCTTTAGCAGACCTATACGGCGTATTCAAATCAATTAAATGCGGTGTATTTATCATCTGATACAGTAACAGTAGTGATTTTTCGTATTTGATTTCCTGTCTCATTTTACGTGTTCTCTTCCTGAGGGCACGTCCTACTAATCATTTATTCTTGTTCTCAAGAAAGCTAAGATAGGAACTATGGCAAAACTTGCATCCGAAAGTAATTATGATTCGAAAATGTAACACATAAGCTCAACAAGAAAACTAAGATTGAGATTGGGGACGAATTTGTGAAAATACTACAAGATAATGCCTTCAATGGAATAGATGGTGGAGACGTTATCGACCACATTGCGAAAATTCTAGAAATATTAGAATGGATTAAAATTCCTGATGTGGATAAAGATCAACTCCGGTTGCACGTATTTCTAATTTCACTTAGCGAACGTGCGAAGGAATGGTTGGATAATGAAATAAAAGGTAAAATCACCACTTGGAAAGAATTGATTAAGAAATTTTTTCATAAATATTATTCATTATCCTATATTTGCCATAGTAAAAACCCAGATGACTTGGACAAAGGGACAAATTATCTTGAATTTCTAGAATGGTTAGAATCCAAATTCAAAAACCATTGGAACATGGACAAAAACACTAAGAATGGGCTATGGAATTTTTATGTAAATGAATACAATACTGAAGGTTCAATAAGCAACACTGAACCAAGTAAAGATGAATGCGATGAACCCTACAAGAAGAGCCCAAGAAAAACCTGTTCCGACTCATTTTTAAGCCCTATTTGGACGCACAAGAAGGAAATGGAATCTACAATTTTGAAGGAAGTAATTAGTATTCCCCTCCAATACCAATTCCCATCGAGTATGACGTCAATAATCCAGATGAAGTATGCAAATCCGAGGAATTCAAAGTCATACGCTGCTCAATAGGGACAAATGAAGAATTCATTACCATCAGTCCAAGAAAATATGACACTTGAGGAAAAC
>BQNB010168560.1:0-13876 GCA_026074375.1 Tanacetum coccineum
TTTAGTACATGACCAAAAACGGAAAACAAATGTAGCATATGATTACCAAATAAACGTACCTAAGAAGAATACACTTATAAACAACTACGAATTCTTTTCCCAAGAAAGACCATTGAGCATCATGTACTTGCCTTTCTTTAACTGAAAAAAAAAGATCAGCTTGTTGGGATTTATTAATCTAGGTAACCATTAGCTTACGAGTACGCAGCGGATGGATCTAGTAATAGCATATGAATTAACACGTAAACAAGAAGTAAATAGAAACACATACCTCTTAGCCAATTGATCAAGAAAAAGAATAAAGCGACTAACACAATCGCCTCTACGGTTGCTCACACAATCACGTCAACCGAATACATTAAGCTTGCTAGGCTTAACTTCACAAATCCAATACCTTGTATTATAACCCGATTACCAAGCAAACTCTTGAATTAGTAACCGAAAAACCAAGAACCGAATTAGGGTTTTAAACCCTAATCACCACCGAATTTCAAAGAACCGAAATCAAACAAACCCGAAACCCTATTTGGTGTTTTTTTTTCTTCGAACAGAAAATCAAACAAACACCTTTTGCATAAAACTTGTACGTCTAGCAAGGGAGGACAAGTGAGATCGATTCAACCTTGAAAAGTATAACCGAACTTGGTGTGGAGTTTACAACCGAAAAACAATCAACCCTTGTGAGGGTTTTGTTGTCGAGTTCGGCTGGTAAAAGAAAAAGAAACCGAAAGCTATTTTTGGGGTTTTGAGAATTGTGTATGTCGTATGAAGTGAATTAGGGGTGAGGTATATATATACCCATGCAACCCTAGTTAGGATAAATATAGGAAACCAAGTCCTAATCCAATCACAACACTCTTTTCCTTTTTTTTCTTCTACTTATCTAAAAACCGAAATCTGGAAACCTTCATGGAATATACTTATTCGTTCCAGCTTTAAGACATAATACAAGTTATGTCTTAGTTCGGTTTTAGTCCTTGTGGTTTGCATTGTGAAGTATTAAATATATTCTCCGTGTATTAACGTGTGTGCCCCCAATAGGCTCACATATTCGTAACGTATTCGTGCTATCCGACTACCATAATCCAACAGCTCCCACTTGGGAGTTGGAGTAGCACCTAACACTTATACCTATAATTGGCAAAGTCTAGCAACCCACACAATTATTTTTTCATTAGGAATATTATGAGATAAGAGTTTCAAAAATCATCTCAGCTATTTAATGGTTATAAATTTCTTGCTTTATAATCATCCCTTTGTTACAGATACCGTTAAACCATGGATATGGATCCTAAGTCATTCCATATAGTTTAACATTATGTTTCTCGTTATAGAAATAATTCAGATATACCAAATGTAATCAAGAATCATCTTGCATTACCCTTTGGGTGCGGCCACACAATTATCTGATTAAATCTGGAGAGGGCCCAATGGTATCTTTCTGCACATATCAAGTGGAGGAACAAATCCTTTATTGACTACAAGTGTTGTGGATGCTGCTTCACATACACTCCCAAAAATAGCCTTTATGACTACCATATTTCAGGATAGCGTTTGACTATAATCAAAGAGAGATATCCACACATACAGAACTTGCTTGCATCTCAAGTCTAAGGACAATTTTATAAACCATTTTCGACATTTTACTCATGACATGGATCCAAAAGTAAATGCTCGAAGGTTGGGGTATCCAATATGCATCCCTTGTGAATACATATGAGTTTGGTGGGAACACATCCATATATTCACGGAATATAACCAACACTCATATTTGCCTTACATAACAATATTCCCATATTGTTAACCGACAATGGACATATTTAGAATGATAAGAAATCATTCATGGATTAAACATGCAAATATAGGATAACAATTTTTATATGAATGAAGAACAAATACCAAGTATCTTTATTCATCAGAAAGTAAATATTGTCTTACAATCCCAATTATCCAAATACTAATAAAACAGATATGCATGAGACTAGTTTAGTACGTTTTTCGAGTTTTTGTCGAGTAATTCGAGCTTGATCTCAAGCTTATACAGGCTAGACTCAAGTTGTTTCCGGGCTTTTAAGTGATATATAGGTTTCTTTTATATAGAGTATGCACATTTAAAGGGCTTATATGTAAACAGAGAGTAATTGTACCTACTTCTTTAAGTGAATTCTTCGAGCAGAGTTATTTTATATTTCATTTTTACTTGGTTTACAAAACCAACGTATTCGATATAGATGAGCAATGTTATATACGTGATCAAACAATATTGTTCCTATCGATACACAAGTAATGCTATAAACTCGTGACATCCGTAGACTGCTCTGCTCGGAAAAAGTCCATTAACATGCAAAAGCCATCATTTTCTTGTTTTCGCAAATTTACAAAGAGAGTGTTAGAGAGAATATAGCATTTATCAAGAGTTGTAGAAATAAGTACATCCAAAAGACCTCTCGTGATCTGAACTAAAAAAATTGATTGGGTATATACTATCTTCGATGGTTTGAAGTTTCTAACTTATTACAAGCAAATCATCACATGAACTGTACATCATACGATTAGCAATATGACTACCAACAGGATGCCCTGGACTTTTCTTTTCGGGTTATCATTTAGTATACGATACAACATCCTGTGTAGATCAAGAGGCATAGCAAGAGGCTGTTCATGCTGTGACGCGCATTACACTGCAGCAAGTGACTCCACACTAAGATGCATACAAGAAGATGGGCAGTGTAGGAATGTGATCGAAATGGCTGAGCTTTGCTTCGGTTTTAGAGATCCTTGTTGAAGCACATGACCGGGATCGGTTTGAGATCGTTCAGTTTTTTTTTCTGAGTTGGTTAAACTAACCATGTATAAGAAATTTATAACATGTGATGATTTACGGTTAATTAATGTCTTCTTTTAGTACACTGCATACACTTTATACCAAGGTTTTCAAGATCGGGATCCTACCCAGGATCGTTTTCGTCTTTGCAAGATCGAGATCGAAGATCGGGAAGGGATCGTAAGATCCTATTATGATGTCATTTTCTAAATAGTCTTTGTAATATTTTACAATTCTATAAATTATTATATACCATAAATACAAAATTATATGAAATTTTCATAAAAATGTTGTCATAAATTATGTTTATAAAATGTTTAAGAAGATTAACATGTTGTTCTTTTAATTGTACAAAACATTATCCAAAAATTTGTAGTTTTTAAGTTTATGGTTCGTTTTTAACGTTCATTTAAGGTCGTTTTCTATATCTTGATTTTTGTACTTTGACGTAGCACCCCATTGTTACCATTCCGCTGCTACCTGATTTTGGGGGTGTTACACATGTGATGATTTACGGTTAATTAATGGTCTCTTTTAGTACACATCATACACATTATACATCTCTACAAGCAGCTGCAACGGATCAACTGCCTGTTGTTGCTGGTCTACTTCTCCAACTCGACCTTCTAGTTCGACTCTATCCTTTTTATATGTACTTTCTATCAAAGACAGCAAGATGGGTGGGATAGGGAATGGGTCAAAAACAGGTCTTATTTGTTACGTATGTTTTATAGAAGTAATTTGATTTACTGTACTTATTCTTGCAGGCAAAACCAAGAAAGATAATATCTATAGAGAAGAGGCTATTGATACTCTCGTATTATACCTTAAATGTTCAGACTCACCAGCTACTCAAATTGCAGCTTCTGACATAATTTTAGCCCTCCAAGGGAGATTTTCTTCCTCCAGAAAGCCCCTTGTGCCAACATATCTTCTTAAGCGTGATGGATTTGACAAAAGTTATCGATATACAATGCGAAAAGAATAGCTTGTAGCCATTTCTGTAGAGGTTCAAGAAACTATGGTCTGTTTCAATGTTCAGTGTCTTTTACTCGTGTCAAAACTAGATGGTTTTAACTTCTAACAGCCAATTTTTCCCATTGGTGGCTCTAATGACCTCTTCTGCTATAGTTTCTTTAAGCTCATTCACTGTTGTACCATATTGCACTATTCAACTCTCTTAGCTTGCATATGTTGAACGTTTAGATAACTAATTTGCATTATATCTTATAGACGGTGACACTTTATATATACCATTTCTTCTCGAAAGGGCCTTAATATGTGGTTTCGTTCAGGGCCCTTAAATTTTTTTAAAATTTAAGGACGATTATGTCTTAATTAATACTGGTTCGGGTTGAGAAAAATTGCTTATACCTCTATTATTCGGTAGGGTTAGGTCATCTAGCTTGTTCTTCATCATCGTCATCATCCGAGATGCTCACTGCTACTGCTCACACAGCTACTGCTCACTGCTACAACTATTTTTACCAAACATACCCATAGTTGTAGATGAAGATGGAGGGAATTATTTTTATAAGTTAAATGAAATAATAATTGACTTTAAGAGAATTTAAAAGGTTAAAGTCTTATAAATTATGTCTGTCAAACAAAACTTATATCTCAAATATCTTATTTTTAAAATAAATAAATATAATCTTCTTATAATTTTGTATGCCAAACATACCGATAATACAAGACTGATGAAATACTACTCGAGTGCAATAACCCTTTTTCAAGTATTTTCTAACGTTGCATTTGCCAACATGATAAAATTTATCAAACTTTTTGTTTATTAGTCTCTCCGGTTTAAAATTATTATCTAAAAAAAACATAAATTAAAAAAAAATTCAACTAATTAAATATCATACCCGGTCACTAGACAATTTTGTGACATTTTTTTCAATTAATTAAATATCATTGGTTGAAAACTTGAAATAACGAGGGAACAATTTTATGAGGGATTGTGTTACTAATACCTCGTGCCTACTAGTGTTGAGGACGTTACAAAAATCGAATCTGATCGAAAACCGATTTGGTCTATCTGATCCATGTCTGGGTCGGTCTAGCCCGGTTCGGTCAAGTTCAGTCCAACAAAGCATTATCGCCGGTTTGATCAAGACCGGACCAGACCGAATACCGAGTATGAGAGAAAGGACGGATCGATGACCCGGTCCGCGGTCTATTATGCTCGGCCCTAGTGCCCAATATCTACAAGCAATACCCTCGGACCTCAATTTGTACACTACAACAAAGTTTTTTATTAGTTTCTTTCCGTATTTTTTTGTTAGTTTAATATTTTTGACTTGTGAAACTTTATATTTTTTGTTTTGCAATTTTGGTTTCACATTTTTATAATAATTTTTTTTATTAAATTAAAAAAAACCACACAAAAAACATATGGGGTATTAGTGTACTGCAATCACTCCACTCCTTTTGTGACATTTGAAAATAAAAAGAGTGATAATAATTGAAAGTTTACAGGTGTTTTATCACAAGACACTCATTTAAAGTAGTAACTAATTTACCCTGAAGGAGAAGAAGATAAATAATGGAAGAAGAAGTAGCCGGAAAGAAGTTGGTAATATGGGATTTTGATCGGACGATAATGGATGATGATAGTGACAGATGGGTTGTTGTTCAAATGGGTTTAAACCAATTGTTTAATCATCTCCTCCAAACACTCCCTTGGAATTCACTCATGGTAAATATATGTTTACTACTACTTTTCATCTACAGTAACTTTTAATAATAATAAGGGGGTGTTTGGGATTGTTTATAAGTAATGTGTGCACATTCACAAGAATGATTAGAGCTTATATAAGCTGTTTAGTGTTTACATTAGGGGTGTTTGTTTCGGCTTATATGTGGGCTTATGAGCTTATTTGATTTCGGTTTATATTTCATAAGCTCCAATTTTTTGGCTTATTTTAATACTTATGGGCTTTATATAAGTTTATCATATCGTAAAATAAACTTATATAAGCCCGCAAGTCTCAAAATAAGCCGGAAAATTGGGGCATATGTTATATAAGCCGAAATCAAATAAGCTCATAAGCTCACATATAAACATATATAAGCCAAAAAGTTTTAACTTATATAAGCCGAAACATTTCAAAATAAGCCACAAAAGTGAGCTTATGAAACAAAAGCTCAAAACCAAATAAGCTATAAGCCAGCTATATAAGCCGAAACAAACGCCCTCGAGCTTGTGTAAGCTGTTTACAATATGCTGATCAATACTTTTTTCAGAATTTATCATACACTAAGAGGCTAAGAGCACACGGTGCTTGCACCCATGACATGTTATAACCGTATAAGGCCAAAATGGTACATATAACATTCCTATAATGGTTATAACTCCACTGCCCCTTTGTGTTATAGTTGCCATCGCCATTCGGTTTACATTGTGTTATCCGTTTTTTTTTGTTGTTGTTGTTGTTGTTGTTGCTGCTGCTGTTGTTGTTGTTGTTGTTGTTGTTGTTGTTGTTGTTGTTGTTGTTGTTGTGAGTGAGTGCGTATTATTTGCTGTGTGTTATACGAATTTTATTTGGTAGAGTATTTATGTTATAGGAGTGTTATAGGGTACAATCTGACGTGGCGGCGCCTATAATAGTTATAGGTGCCCACTGCACTTGCACTAAGGCCTATGGTTCAAACCTCACTAGGTACATATATAGGGCAGTGACGCAACCAGGATGAAATTTTTCTACAAAACCCCGATTTTGTCTAAATGCACCCGGTTCAAAAAAATTTGTGTCTTACTTATTTTGGTTAAAAAACATTTGTGCACCCAGTCGCTTTTAGTCCTGTTCCGTCCCTGATATAGGGAAAAGTCACGCGGATGCTCGATCAGGCATGTACATTTCGGTCAAGGACTAGCCCTGCACGGGTAACCAGAATAGGAAAAATCTCATCAGTTTACCCGTTTTTGATGCAGCTGAAAGCATAACAACAGTGTATAATAGCATAATAAGTTGTTTTGTAAGGCAATCTCAAGCACTCTCTTGATTCTGTAAAACGTACTCGTAATGATTAGGATGTGTTTCGGATTTGCTTGTTTATTGAAACCGAAGCAGATAATCAAATAATCAGATTAGCACTATTTTAAGTAAAAAAAAATGGCATAAGTTGTTCTAGTAACCAATTCCACACGCTCCACTTATTCTGTCAAACATGTTTAGGGAGTGTTTGGGATTGCGTATTATAACCGAAGTGGATAACCAGAAAGTTAGTTACTGTGATACATGAGAATAATGTTTGGATTTGCTTTTATAGTACCACAGTGCGATAACTAGTGTTTGGCAGTTCTGTTTATTTACGGTTTTAAGACGAAAATACTCAAAACTGCTTGTATCTAAACTCTGCAAATGCCTTATCAGACACGCTCAAAGACGGAACCTGAGCACTTATTTTAGAAGGGCTAATCTGTTATTCTTTTTTATTTTTGGACGGCCATATTGGTATCTAAACTAATATGCAGTAGTAGTTATTGAAGGTACAATCACCAAATAGAAAAATTTTAAGCCACACCCCTCTCCTGCCCCTTAGAATTTCCGTCTATGTTTTCAGTAGTAAACAAATCCCAACCACCCCCAAGCAGATAAGCAGTTTTATAGATATTTGACATAAGCAGTTCCCAACTGCTTCTTTCACTCTCAAAACAACTTATCTACTGTATAAAAACGGAACAAGCAGCTCTAATAAACATTCCGAAACACTCTGTATAGTTTATTTTTTAAGTCGTTATCGTTATTTAATCAATATATAATCGGGTGATCAAAGTTAGTGATAAGTGCATAATGCAGTGTGATGTATAAAGACTGATGGTAATCACATGCTTATCTTGTGTTATGAAATTTAGGATAGAATGATGGAGGAGCTACATTCTCAAGGAAAAACAATAGAAGATATCGTAAACTGTTTGAATCGTGTTCCATTGCATCCACAAATCGTTTCAGCCATTAAATCAGCTCATGCTCAAGGGTATCTGCTTATTTGATTCGATTAATCATGTCCGTAGTTCATAATCTGTAATATTTTGCATTTACACTTCGTGAAGGATTTATGCTGATTAGAAGGTTGCTATGACTGTTTCAGATGTGATTTGAAGGTTCTTAGTGATGCGAATCAGTTCTTCATTGAAACGATCTTAAAAAACCATGGAGTTTATGATTGCTTTTCGGAGATCATCACAAATCCGACTGTTGTCGATAAAGAAGGCAGGCTTAGGATCTTTCGTTATCATGGTTCGGAAGTGCCACCTCATGGCTGTGATCTTTGCCCTCCTAATTTGTGCAAGGTACCCAAATAACTGTATCTATTAAGTACTGTATTAATTTTGTTTTCATATACGTTTATTACACATCAAGAAGTAGCTAAAAGATTCATTCCTATATCTTCTCTTATCGTCTTATTGTGCCAAATTTCATGGGCTGATAGAAAGTGGGAGCATGGCTTGTCGGAGTTTGCCTATGTTAGATAAACACATCCTTTTATTTCAGATGTGTTTATCTGACGTGACACGAAACCCGACACCGACACGAAAATAAACAAGTTCTGGTCGAGTCTAAACATGTTACAGGTTGTGTTTGGGTCGACCTATCTAACCCGTTTATTAAACGGGTCGAGTTTGAGTTGGGAATGAGATAATTGGGTCTACCCGCCAACCTGTTTAATTTTTTTTTATAAATTAAAAACATAAGTATATTTAATTATACGGGTTAAATGGGTTAACGGGTCGACCCACAAACCCGTTTAACATGTTTAACCCGTGTAATGTCCAAACTTGTTTAGATAATCGGGTTAAATGGGTCAACCCGAAACCCATTTAACCTATTAAACCCGTGTAACCAATTTTACCCGCTAACCCATTTACATAAACGGGGTAAGTATTCCGTGTTCGGGTTATGTGTAAACGGGTTAGGGTTGACATGACTGATGTAATTATTTAAACGGGTCGTGTCAGGCTAGGTTTTTTGACCCGTCAACCTGCCAACCTGAACTCATCAACCCGAATTGCCACCCCTCCGTGGACAAACAAAATTGTTATAATTTTTTCGTCATTGTGTTTGCAAAAAAAATCACAGTTTTGATTTCTCGTGATTTTAACATGTTTCACATTCTAAACGGGGACTTGTGGTGAAACAAATGCAAGATTCGACCTCTGAAGATGTCAAGAAACAGGTCATAATCTACATTGGAGATGGTGGAGGCGACTTCTGCCCAACCTTGAAGCTCGGAAAAGAAGATCATGTCATGCCCAGAAATGACTTCCCGTTACATAATCTCATTTTAAAGTCTTCTGTACCTGTTAAACCAGAAGTTCATGAATGGAGCGATGGAGATGAACTCAACAAGATTCTGCTTCGCCTTATCGATCCTCTTGAAGCCTAATTGAATTCCTTCTCTAACTATTAGTTGGAATGATATTGTTTCTACTGATAAACATGGTATGATTTATAGTATGCAAGATTTGCATAAACTACACTCGTATCTACAGATAAATGAAACCGACCGTGCTAAACTAAATACTCGGTATTGTATAATAGTTCTGAGTGATTTATACACCTCACAAAGAGCAATAGAAGTTCTTGACCTCTTGATTGTGACATTGTGTTTCATACCATATTAAAGAAACACTACCTAAATGTTTGTCATCTCAGTTGTGCTATTAGAGTTCATGTTTGGTTACTCTTGTTTTTTCTTGTTATTTTTTTTAGAACGGCAATTGTAGCTTCATGGCCCCTAGCCCAAAAGGCGTAGCGAGCCCACACAACCAGGTTGGGTCCAGCCCAGAAGGCAATGACACCCTTCCCTTTACGTACGCGTGAAGGAAACCCCTATCGCCCTAGACAAGACTCGAACTTGAGACTTTGCCTAGGAGGGTAAAATCTCCCCCAAAGCTCCTTAGGAGACTCAGTTGATTTTTTAAGAGAACTTTGTTTTTTTGACTTTTTTTAAGTCTAACGCATGACATTGTAAGTTTAAACTTTGGTTGCAACTCTAAGAGCATTAGGTACCGAGCAAGTTATACGACGCCGTTGCAAAAAATGTTGTCATCTTAGTTTTTTCACATATAATTAAACGTAAAAATACCCTCCCTTCATCACTCAAGTTACAAGACACCGCCTGACTGCACTCAACCCAATAAAAAAAGCCGTTATAGTTTGGCTGGTGAATTTGGCGCGAAGGCTTATAACTCAAGGTGAGGCATGGTTTCGTGTCATATGGTCATGTTATAGGGCTATAACGAGCCTTATAACGACTGATATCAAGTGCTATAATACATACAACTCCGTATATTCTAATTAGATTCTTCATACATTTTGAGGATCAAACTATTTAACAACTAATTTTTAAAATTTCGATAGTTCTGTTTATTGATTCTTAAAAATACTTGATTTGATACCTAAAAGTACGTCAATCAATAAACAGTTTAATCAAAATTCAAATATGTTGACCGGTTTTTATGGTGACCATTATTATCACCTTCACACGAGCGTCACATCATCATTTAACACATTAACACAATCATCGCATTTTACCTTTTATGGTCACTACCATTAAAAATATCCACTTTATACAAATATACCTCACAAAATACCCATATACACTCATAAACCAAAATAATAATAATAAAGGTGATGGTGGTCACAACTAGGGAAGATCCCAAAAATCGGACCGGACCGACTAAGATCGAATCGGGCCGGACAGAAAATCGAATTGGCCTAAAACACGGGACGAGAACTGGACCGAAACGTTCGGTCCATGTCCAGTTCGGTCCGGTCTGGTTCTTTGGTCGGTCCGGTCTAAGAAGGCATGATTGTCGGTTGTACGTAAGACCGGACCGGACTGAGAATCGAATATGAAGTAAAGTGCGGACCGAACCGAAATAGGTTTGATCGGTCCGGTTCGGGCCGGTTCACTATGCTCAGCCCTAATCGTAAGAATAAGTCCACGAAATAGCCCAGTTCTATCGTGATGATATAAACCTTAAAATTGTAAAAGAATAAGCCCAATAAGAAAACCCATAACAGTTCATCTTCGATTATCTTGAATTGAATCTACTACAGTCATTTGTTAAGGTTGATTTCTTATTCTTAAATCATCATTATCTTATTTATTAATTAATCTTGATATATGCTGTTTGGCATTAATGTATAGCATTTGGGTGTTGATGATTACTTATTAGAACTGCTTTTTTTGAGGGTGCTGAGGATTGCTAAAATACTTGAGGTGTGTTTGTTTCAGCTTATATGTGGGCTTATGAGCTTATTTGATTTCGGCTTATATTTAATTTGCTCCAATTTTCTGGCTTATTTTGAGACTTATGGGTTTATATAAGCTTTTCATATCGTAAGAAACTTATATAAGCCTACAAGTCTCAAAATAAGCCGGAAAATTGGGCCTTGTGAAATATAAGCCAAAATCAAATAAGCTAATAAGCCCTCTTATAAGCCGTAAATCAAAAACACCCCCCTTGGTTATTTTACCGGGGTAAAATCCCCTTTACCCAAAAAAAACACCCCCTTGGTAGATTATTTGTTGTCGAAATAAGATGTAATGTTTAAATTGCTTTTTCTTTTTTCGAAAAGCATTAAGCAGATAATTAAGGTGTGATAATAAGCTAGCAATCCCCCTTATTACTAATTTGTTAGAGCCAATGTTTTAACACCCGGGTTGACCCGGCCGGTTGAACCGTGAACAGGTCGGGTGATCGGCAGCCGGTTTTGGTCGAAAAACCCTGTTGAACCGTGACCCGGTGGCTTGACCGGGTCAATTAAAAAACCAGTTTTTAAAACATTGGTTAGAACATTGAATTCCGTGTAGGTTATGATGTTTATTGAGACACAATATATAGATGTTACATGAGTAGGAAATCTAGAAATCCTAAGCTCACAAACGGGCTTGGGCTTATTTATCATCTAATAAAAAATACAATATATTAGTACGGGGAACAACATCTCGTACAAGAGGTGTTTGGCATTGCATTTTGCTATACGGAAAATTATAGAATAAGTTCATGTAATATGTAAGGCAGTAGTGGATAGCATTTGGATATGGTTACTTGTTTGAGCGTTTGATAATTCTGTAATCTCAACATTTTAATGGTTGTTCGTGATTGCTTATAAGAACTGTTTATTCTGCTTTGATATCGCTAATAACGGCGTTCAGGACAGTTAATGTATCAGGTTTTAGCTATTAAATAAGCTGTATTGTAATACGGATTTGATGTTGAAAGCTGCATTTAAACGAGGTGTTCTGATAAGCAATCCAAACATCCCCTAAAATCAGATGACCATATATGATAGTAAACACCCTAAAAAGTTTTGTCCTGTAATTGTATTTTGCATTTAGAGCACACGGTGTCGCAAGCCATAGGGCGCATATAGCCGTATGGCGCCGGTCGACACCCCACACGGCGTTATAGCCCTTCCCGCCGTCCTGGCCAGCCTTGTATTTGTGTCTTATTGGGTTAAGTGTGGGTCATGGGGTGTCCTATAACTTGAGTGATGGAGGGAGGGTGTTTTTGGGTTAAAGGGAAAAAGCTGACGTGACAGCAAAAAGTCCCATAACACGCCCTATGGCTCCGAGACACCTTGTGCTCTTACTGGTTACAACCTGCGACTCGCATCTTCTTATCTGTCACACTTCCGCTTTCTATCCTCTTCATGGCCTATTTCACTTGTTCTTCTGAGTGGAACCTAATGTGTTCATATGTTTTACAAACAAATGACACCATTTTGATATTGCTACTTGTTCATGAACTCTCTAGTGTACACTGTAGATAATATTGGCCAGATAAGGAATCCAAACATCCCCTAAAATCAGATTATCGTATATAAAATTTACTAATGATAAGGATAGTAAACACCCTCAAAAAGTTTTGTTCTGTAATTGTGTTAGGGGGTGTTTGTTTCGGCTTATATAGCCGGCTTATGACTCATTTGGTTTTCGGCTTATGTTTCACGAGCTCACTTTTTGTAGCTTATTTTAAACTTATCGGGCTTACATAAGTTCGTTATGACATAATAAATTTTCGGCTTATACAAGTTAGTCATACAGGTGTCCCTTATACTAAGTGGTTACAACTTGCGACTCGTATCTTCTTATCATACTATTGTATTTATATGATTTGTTTCTTTCATAAATGCAGTATATAACTCTAACTGAGCAATATGCAAACCGAAACAGCCTCAAGTAATGAAGAAAAATACCAAGTTAGAAAGTTGGAAATCACCGACAAGAACAAAGGTTTCATGGAGCTACTGCAACAACTTACAGTATGTGATCCTGTATCAGACGAAGTATTCCAAAATCGCTTTGAAGAACTGAAATCATACGGCGATGATCATATCATATGTGTTATTGAAGACGTGTGTAGATCAAATATTGTTGCAACCGGTAGTGTGTTTATCGAGAAGAAATTTGTGAGGATTTGTGGGAAAGCGGGACATATGGAAGACGTAGTGGTTGACTCGAGCGCTAGAGGGATGCAACTAGGGAAGAAAGTTATCGGCTTTCTTGCGGATCATGCTCGTTCAATGGGTTGTTACAAGGTAATTCTTGATTGTAGTGTTGGTAATAAGGCTTTTTATGAGAAATGCGGGTTTAAGGAGAAGGAAATTCAGATGGTCAAGTATTTCGTTTAAGAAATTGATATGGTTATCTATTTGTAAAGCTACTTTTATCTGTCATTGTTGGTGACGTGCTGCGTTTTTGGTATGTTATACATCTAAAAGTCTGCATTAAGACTTGGTAGTTACTGTATAAATAAGTGATAGTAGAAACGTCTGCTCACGGAAAATATGACTTTTAACACCAAACGGTATTTTTTAACTTTTGTTGGCAATCTTACAGTAAGTTTTGCTGAGATCTCGTTTAAACTTAATGCATGTGTGTAACATCCTCGTCGAAATAAACATGGGTCTAGTGTTGAAAATTTGGCCTGTTGAGCACAATGTAAAACATTGAGAAGAAGATGGCATGATATGATATTAGAGTCGATGTTCATCTCGAGTTGTACATCACAATTTAATCTGATAAGCCTTT
>BQNB010168562.1:0-13876 GCA_026074375.1 Tanacetum coccineum
ATTTAATCAACGACTCTATAGGTCATTTTGAAATGCTCTTTTAAACGTACATATATCTGACGAAAAGTGATTTCATGTAAGGATTATGTACGAAATGCATGTTTACATGTTATGAAAAAAAGTGATTAATATAAGGTAAACATATATGCATGTAACTATAGTATAGATATCATGTTATAAGTCAATCAACGTTTATTTTTAGGACATATGATACCTTATTATTAAAAGAATAAAAATGTGAAATTCAAAAGACAGTTGGATTATATAGCTAATGAAGTAAATAATAACTGATTCCCTAATTCATGTTGATAATTTGAAGCGGGAATAGGTCAAGTTTTCAAGTAAGCGTTTGAATTGTTTAAGGTACAGATATTCTATCCTTTCTTTTAAGGATTCTCATGACTTTTGCTCCGTATCTAATTGCCTCGCTAAAATCCCTATTTATGTTTCCCATCTTATGATTCGTTATTTGTTGCAACCTTATTTGATAACTTCGTTGAGCCCTTTGAATTCGTTTGATACATGCTTCATTTGACATAGCCATGATATGAACTTATCCGTTTTGTTTAGACATAATCGTCTTTGGACATAATATGTTTCGTTTCGATATGCTATATGAACCCTTTGTTATGTTCTGATGCCCGAGCTAACTAGCCATGGAGGTACCATGGCCGCGTCATTGAGGCACCAATGGCGTGACACTATCTGTGGCGGTGTGATCAGTCCACGGCGTTCCCTTTTGTTTTGTGAGCTCTGTTATGCAATTGGCCATATATGATTTGATTAGTAGGGAGCGTATGGATGCATCCTAGGTACTTCGTTTCGTTTTGTTTTGGTGCATGGCTTAGTGTGGTGCCAACACCCCATTGCACACTTTGTAGGGTACATCTGGAGCTGCAGCTCCCATGTTTGTCCTGTAGAACTTAGGTTATGACCTGTGAGGATTGGGTAGACATTAGGTTTCATTTCCGATCTAATCGCTCTCATTCGGATTTTGATCTTAACCCTAATTTGTCTTGTTGGTATATTTGTTAATCGTTTAGATGGCTCCTCGTCGCAATCGTGTGAACAACGAAGCAGATCCTGCATTTACTGCTGCGGTAGCACAGGCAGTTGCAGACTTGTTACCGACTCTTACTGCTCGCATAACCGACGAGATTCGCCAAAATGAGAATAATGGGAATAACGTTAATCGAAGGAATGCTAGACGTGTAAACACCGGGGGTTCGGGTAATGATGGGGATGCACAACCCACTGATATCCATGTATGGTTGGAGAGGTTCCAGAAACAGAAACCCCAAACTTTCAGCTCAGCTTCCACGCCAGTTGAAGCAGAAAACTGGATAGCACATATCGAGAAGATCTTTGAGGTTTTGGGATGCGGTGATCAGTTCAAGGCCAGATTGGCGACATATAAGCTGGAAGGTGATGCCCACAGTTGGTGGAGGGCATATAAACAAGCAAAAGGAGGTGATGCTTATGTAGCGACGCTGTCATGGAATGATTTTCGTGACATCTTCTTTTTGCAGTATTTTCCATACTCTGAGAAAGAAAAGTGTGAACGAGAGTACAAATCGATTCGTCAACTACCTGAGGAAACTAGTATTGATTTTATGAAGAGATTTCTTAGATTGGCAGGTTTCTTGGGGGCTAAGGCGGGCACCCAGGAAGAACAGGCTAAACACTTTAAATGGGGGCTGAATGACTTTGTACTTGACAGGATCTTGAACACTGAGTTTACTGATGTAGCACAGGTTGCTAATGCTGCAAGAAACATTGAAATCTTCCGTGATAGGTCAAAGAATGAAGGAAACAACAAGAGGGACAGAGACGGCCATCGTATACGACCATCAGAGACACCATCACAGGGGTCTAATCAGAGAGCTTATGATCGAAGGGATAGTGACAGATATGGCAACGGTGGCAGATATGGCAACAGAGACAGGTATGGAAGTAACAGAGGGCGTAGTGACAGACAGGGTAATGGCAGTGACAGACGGGGTACTGGTACTCAGAGGGCGTGGCGTGACCAGGATCAGCAGGTTCGGGGCCAACAATATGGTCGTTCTTATGGGTCATCAAGCCAGAGTGGATACTCGGATTATGCCTCATCTCCCCCATGTAACATTTGTGGGAAACTTCATCCGGGAAAGGCGTGTCACAGGGCTACTGGTGCTTGTTTTGAATGTGGAGAGGTTGGGCATTTGGCTAAAGATTGTAAGAAAGGTAGTACAAGCAGCAGGGGTACAAAATGCGCTTCAACCATCTAACTTTGTTAGCGAGTTCCTCCAGATCAAGTATGGGTGCTTCCAGTGTCTCTTCGTGCATTATATTCAAGTCTACGATATAATCAATACCTTTTTCAAATGCTGCTGCTGCTGCATTACTCTCTTGAACACCAATGATCGAGATACTGTCTATAGATTCCAAATCGTCCATTTTCACATCTTCGCAAACAGCCACATCCATGGCCTCTGAACTCTGCATCTCTGTTTCGCCTTCGACCAATGAATCTAATGATATACGAGTGTCATTGCTAGTGCCAGTACCATATGCATCCAGAGGTGAATCGCCTACTTGTTCAGCATCATTAGCTTCCTCCCTCTCTGAATCTGTGCCTGAAAGAATACATTAATTTATTATTCAAATTATAAGAAACTATTATTAGCATGTACTCATCAATCATGTACATTCACTAATTGTTAGTAACTCATCACAATTCTAAAAGATTGATTAGAACTGAAGCAACAAATGCTAGTGTCAGTGAACTTCTTTTGTATATAACTGCTTAAAAATTTCTTTACCTGCAGTGATGAAAAATAAGGCCTGTGTCATCACCTGCCGTCCGACCGTCCTGCATGTAAAATTCAACATCGATGAGCACAGGTTTATAATTAATAAAACAAAGCTAGTTTTTAATCCTAAAACTAGATTAGAAAATCTGAAAACAGATCAATTTGATTTGCATTTAAAGAACAAAATGTAACAAACAAGAAGCATTTGGCGCTTTAACACACGTCCTCCTGCAGTCCTACACTATCTATAGAAAGGTTCTGGTTTGCGCATTGGACAAATCATTCTCGCACAGCTAATAAATTTGATGAACCAAATACAATACATGTTTATATTAATCATGCCAAGCAGGTTGGATCCAGACGCCTCATTCTACCGATTTATGAATCATATCATGAACATCAAAAACGTCCAAACGCCCTGCTACACAAGGAAGCAAAATGAAAGGCTTAACACCTTAACCGTATAAAATACTAACACAGAGTGCACAACCCACTTTTTAGTCTGTTAACCTTTCATTATATTAGGCTAGCATATTGTATAAGTAAACATGAGTCTGAAAATGGCAGTCGTTGAATTGCACAGGTGATGATCTATAGTGGAACTAATTAAATTTGGTCATAGCAGTTGCAACCTTCTTCTACACTACATCTACAGCCCACTAATTCAAACAAATCTTTACTTCTCAGTTTACCAAAGTTACGAGATCTTTTTTTTACCACTCAAAGGAGAATTTTGTAATAATGGATACTAGTTTTGTGCATAATCTGTCCCAGATGAAATACAAATTCTTTTATCTTATGCAGAGGTGCGTTTTAATATAAAATAGCACAACAAACAAATTTGTTAGGAAAGTCGCTAAACAAATATTGTGAGGGTGTTATTCCCTAACAAACAAGCTTAATCAGCTTACAATATAAAAGGATATGAATATGCCAAATAAGACAATATTAAGAAAGAAAGAAAAAAGAAGAAAAGTACCACCGTGTCAATAATCCAGCCGACTTCTTGGGACCGGGACACAAGGAAGGGCGTAAATCCATACAAAGATGCTTCATACTCTCATCTACTTTCCCTTCTCACTGCGGGAGGCATGAAACACGATCAAACAACAAATTAAAACACATATCAGAAACGTAGTCGAGTTGCTCCACACAAACAAAAATGATGGATTATCATACTTCACATCATATATCCAAGGACAAGTTTTAAAGAAAATCTGTAAGGGTTAGAACCGTATTAATAGGTGAATTACGTGAAGCTGCAGAAGGCCCATCACAAGAGGTGTACTGTGTGACTGAGCAGAACCTAAACAATATCCCTAGATGGAGCAACATATGAAGTGCACTGACAGAGATAATTAGAATAATGGCTTTTTTTACTCTATATTTATGCAAATTTAAAACATTTACAAAAGTCTATTATCAACGACAAGATTAATAATCGACTGATTAGTAAAGTTATGGGGAAAATATTTCAAACAAGAATTTGATAACGATATTAACTATTAATGTAATTCAAAAAGTCTTCTATAGGCCAAAATGCTATAAAAAGTGGTAGGTGGAAACGATTTATAAAACGAGTTACTGAGGTAAACAAAGTTACACAAGTCAAGTCTGTAACAAAGGGAAATAATCAGCCTAATATAAATCCAATACCTGAACCTTGTCCTCACTCAACACTTTGGTCACCCTACCCGACCAAAAACAGCCATTGCCAAACGAGTCCACCAAATCCTCAACCTTCCATGAACCATTAGTGACAATACATACTTCGGAAATTACTGATGGCATTGTATTTTTATGATACATAAGAGGATAGCAAGGCCGTATCATCAGTTGTTTATTAGACGGATTTGACTTCCTAGAATAAGGAGGCACTTCGTAATATCTTTCCGTTGGGGGGGGGGTACACAAGTCAGAAAGGGGGGGGGGGGGGGGGGGGGGGGGGGGGGGGGGGGGGGGGGGGGGGTGGGGGTGTGTGTGTGTGTGGGGGGGGGGGGGGGGGGGGGGGGGGGGGGGGGGGGGGGGTCCCTGCAAACACATTCATACAAAAATAGAAAGTAATGCATTTGCAAAGAAAGAGAACAAGGACACCCATTAAAAGGAACCAGGTGAGACAACAAAGCTAAATAAAAAGCAACTATAAAAAAGAAGTGGATCACATGCTAACTTAATAACTATAGGGAAATTTGCTTACCTATTCCTCGATACATGGAACCCAAACATCTGAATGAGACTAACTTATAGGGAGACCCAAATACCTTCTGACTGACTCTAGGACTTATGTGAAGTTGATATAAAATTGTGAAGACTGACAGTTTAAAGATCATAAACTTGAAAATTAAGGACATACTTTCATTAGACTCTAACGAGATAGGTGACCTGCAAGACAATGTACTTTAAAAAAATATAAGAAAATACCCAAAGATATTTGTATCACGGGTTCAAATACATAAAGACTTCATGATCTTCAATTCGTTTTTTATCAATGACCCGCTTTGTCATAAGAGCTTCAGTGACGCAATAATTATAATAAACTCTGATAATATTAATCCATCGACAAATAACAATACAATTCCTAATGTAGGTAACGTTATACAAGGGACAGCACGGATTAACAATGTTTGATCCAAGAAATTGTGGAGTAAACTCGTGAGCAGTTGTGACATGGGATGAGAGTGTATAGGTATTAAAAGCAGAGAATATATGTGGGTTGCGTATGAAGCACCCGAATAGGTAACCTATTTTGCAGCAGATGATAGAGTATACTAGACAATTACAATTTTCAAAGCTTTTAGATTCACCATTATAACAAATTGTAAATGGGAACGTAATTAGAAGTAATGAAATACTGTTTGGTTTGTGCATAAGGGTATATAAAGTAAATATTCATTCCAAGATATTAGATTCACACATTATAATTGGTTTCTGATACGAATATAAGAGTTAAATAATAATAAATAGATATCTTTGTTTCTTGATAAGCCACCATTTTATTATGATCTCTAGTTTTAGTTTAGCGAGATCATCATAGTTGGAAACTCAGTATAATCAAACCTAACATTCTATGACCAAACGATAACTTCTACAAACTATCATGATCGAATCTTGGTTGTACCCGTTTATGAAACCTATACCCATTGTGATTCCATGAACTAAACCAAACGGCATGTAGTACTATGAAGTTGAAAGTCATAAGAAGAAAGAATATAGTTATGGAAATAGAGGTAGTTAGTGAACTGACCGTCATCATAATCGAGGTACTCCAGCTTAATCTTATTCTGTTTGAGCAAGATATCAATGATCTGAAAGACATAAATTTGATTAACAACATTGTGTATATGTAACAACAACATGTACAAGAAAAGTATATCAAATCGTGGCGGTACCTTGAATCTGAACCAAGCACCACGGAATCCTGTGATGAATGATTTCAGTTCACACGTTTGCCCAACTTTAAAGTTGAGAGGTTCCTTCATTGTCCTTCTGACTGAGTCATTCCTTCCAAGGTGGTAAATATATTAGTATAATCACTATTTGGACATGCCACCTGAATTGGACAGTTTGAATTTTCGGACCGAATTCCAGTTTTAGCTTTGATGACATTGTTAACGTACTACATTTTTAATATATGGCTCCCTCCCTCATAGTAGCAAATTCCTACTGCTAATGCTCAAGGTAAGGGGAAAATTAGCGCTAGGAATATGATAAATAGTTTTTACTAATTGCTACTATAGTATGATCCATCATACATATAAAAAAAAAGGATTATGATTATGAAAGAGAAAAAAAATAACCTGTTCTGTTCGCTCAGCTCTCTGATTATGATTATGATTAAGCAATTAGCAACAATTTACTGTATTTTATTTCCCCTTCTCCTCCTTTCACCCCAAACCATTTCCCTAAATTACTAGTATTTCTCAAATGATTATTATTATTGGGTTAACCTTTTTTCAACAATTGAGTAAATTGAGACTACAACGAATATTATTATATCAGTCAATTGACAAGCGCTTCAGCATATTATGGTTTACTCTTTAAATATTGTATATTTGAACATTTTTTATTTATTTTATTTTATAAATTATGTAATACAGTGGTAAATTCCACACGAACAGATGAAGTAGAATAAATACTCACTCTTGATTAACTATATTACATGTAGTATATGAACTTGAAGATAATTAGTAATTTTTTTCTTTTGATTTACCAGTTTTCTGACTCGAGATTGTGAGCCAATTAATCCCAGCGAAACTACCCTTTTAGGTATCCCGAAAGTCGCTCAAGTGAAACTCTCCGAGCCACAAGGGATCTTTCTACTCGTTATATTCGAACCATTGACTCCTACTTTAGAAAACACTTTTTCAGAAATTCAATTGTTAGAATTTTATTACCTATTAAACCAAAAGAAAAGAAAATGCAATTCTTTCAAACTCATCAATGAATAGTTAGAAAACCCTTTTTCTTTATTTACGATAATTTATGTGTTTCGGTATTTTTCTATTTGGTTGTACAACTGTTTTCAGGCCGACAATGAAAAATCCACCAAAAAGTCTTCGGGTAGATTTGAGATGTGATTAAATAATGTTAAAAATCATTGTTGAAAGTAAAAAATTGTTGTGTTGTTGTACTTTTTAAAATTAAATGTCTAGGGTAATACAGTTTAATGGGTTATTTGTTTATTTTTAAAGTAGTGAATAAACTTGTAAATATATAAATTTTACACTAAACCTATATTAATTAATTTTAAAATTAAACCACTAAATATTATTAATAACCTCATCTCTTTTTTCAAGTTGTTTGTTCACAAATTTACACATATATTTTTATGAGTTTTTTTTTTCTCCTCATATTCTCCACCAAAATTTATTAATTGTGACAATAAAATCGGCATAATTTTGCCAACGTGGCAAAATCAAGCATTGTGATTGGTCCAATTTTTGTTCTCTTAAGATTTAATCTGATAGAAAACTCCGAAATGATGTAATTATTTTATTATATAAAAGATTATAACTATAGATTATAGACATGCTCCCAATTTACTCACGATTTCCAATTTCAGTTTTTAATATTAAAAAAATATTTAAAAAATAAACTTACAAAACACACCCTCATACTATGCGAAAAGTTACTAAAACGACCTTAAACTTTTACATATTTACGACTTTTTTATATAACAAACTCTATTTATCAAATATAGAGCGTATATCTATCGATTCATTCGTAAAAAAAATATGTCATTGAAAATATCGTCGAATTGCAAACAAAACGAGCTCAATATTGCAATGCTTCTGACACTCTTACGATTTTATAAAAAGTGTTAGAAGTTCAATATATATTTTTAACAAACTTACAAAAATAGTCCTTGAGGTTATCGGTTCGTTGCAAGGTTAGTCCCAACGACTGACAAACAGTATGTGTGGTTATCGATCCGTTGAAAAATAAAATCCCGCGCGCTCCGCGATAGCTCACGGGTTACGAACCTTGTTTATATAACAAAAGGCAGTTCTTGGGAATGGTTTTTTTTTTCACCACTCCCGAGAGCTAAATTACGAAGTAATATATGAGGTTATCGTTCATTGCAAAGTTATACTTTAATACTAACATTGTGCAATTAAACGATAACCCAAGGATTATTACCGTAAAATTTTCACCAACCCGGAGATAAATACTATACGGAAATAGTCTTTGGGTTATCATTCCATCGCAAAGTTAGTTATTAATAATGACACTATACGAAAATAGTGCTTAGGTTGTCAATTCGTTGCAAAGTTAGTCGTTAACGTAAAACATCACACTTCGCAGCAGAACGCGGGTTAAAAACCTTGTTTTGTTTCACGTTCGGGAATCTAATACCAATACAAAAGTAAATACTTGTTGAAATTAGTGTCCAAGATAACGTCAACTATAAGGTAAACAGTGTCGTAAAAAATAGAGTCCTTTTTTGGTTGCCCTCAGTGAACCGTTAAGTGAAATAATAAATGAGAGATAATATTAATTAGAATCAATATTATATGTATATTAATTAATATATTAATTTATTAATAGTTGGTAAATTAATTAGAAGCTAATTATAAAGAAGTATGGGCTGAATATGAACTAATACAAAGTGTATTAAGTTGAACGGGCCGGGAAGACCCATAAGGAACCCATGAGATATTTTTTGGGGAATCCCACATCCCTCCAAAGAGCTATTCCAAGTTCCTTCCTCTCAATATAAATAGAGGGGCATGCCAAGGCTTTATTTTGCTCATTCTCTCCTTTCTCAAATCATAACTCCTTGATAAGAGTCAACTCGTGTAATGAGACCTTAGGAGTTCGAATCCCTTTTTTCTTTGGTTCGTGGGTGTGAGCTATTAGAGGTACTCTCGTTTGAGTACTTGCCTCCAAGTTCGACCAAGGTGGTCTGTGTGTGAGAAATCTGATTTTCTCAAAGGTTAGTATTTTCTTATTTATTATTTATTTTAAGTTGCTTTTATTTATTAGGTTAAAATCTTTAGGGTTTAGTTTCCTTCTTGCCTTAGATTAATTGTTGTTTCCGCTTTATGTTAATCTAGTTAGGGTATAGAAAACCCTTTCAGTGGTAATCAGAGCCTTAGCTTAATTCTATTAGCACTTAATTATCTATCAGTAGATTGTTACCATGTGATAAGTATAAATAATTAAATATTAAGTTATTGTCTTGTGATTATTGAATGTTAATATGAATTTACATTTTAGAACCTTATATTTTGAATTATTTAAGATATACCCGTAAAATTTTAAAATGTTTAAAATAGAACCCAAAACCTTTAAAATGTTTAATAGATACAATATATATATATTATAATTGCTATATTGGTATATGCTATCAATGAATCTAAATACATCGTTAGTCAATTGATAAATCGGCTCACCCATAGTGAACAAACTATAAGAGAGGTATAAGGCGGGTCGTTTTGCTTCCCTAAAGAAGTCGGGTTTTTAATATGCTTCGCGCTGACCCGCTTCTCCGCTTCTTTGTGCGTTCAATGGAGCTACCGAGAACTTTTGATAGGATGATGTCAAGATTAAAAGTATTAATTTAAAAGTACTAAAATAAAATTCCTGTTTTAGATATAGCAAATGTGAATAGTGTGCTAACCCATGAAAACCGCACATCTCTCATATGGGCTGTTAATGGAGGGCGTGTGGTTTACCGGCACATTAATAAGAGAACATAAGTGAGAGGTGATGTGGGACTCGCGATTCACGGATCAGACTCGAGCCGAGGACCAAGCATGTTTTTGCATGGTTAAATTCACCATCTTATTCATGATCCTCGGCATCCTAGTCATGAATAGTAGATGAGCATATCTGAGATTAACATGCCATTGATCAAAATCAATGAATCTCAAAAGAACTAGGAATTTTATAGAGAATAAAATTGACAAAGACATTGTCCACCTAAAATAAATTCGTGATGTGATTACGGCAACCCTCTTCAAAAACGAATATAAAATATGGATCCTAGCCTTAATTTAAAATTAGGTAATTAATTAAGGTATATTCTAACTAAAATTGTTTTATCTCAAAGATGTCTACTGAAAATGGTGTCAATCCTCCCGCTCCCAATCCCACACATAACTCAAACTTCTCATTACTCTCAGTTCTTAGGAGGGAAAGACTCACCGGTCCTAACTATATGGACTGGATGCGAAACCTTAGGTTCACCCTAAGGTACGAGAACAAAAGTAATGTCCGATGATCAAAATCTCACAATATCGCCGATAGTAACCCAAGAAGAGATTGAATCTCACCGAAAACCATTATGAAGCAAAGACAACTTGTCATGCATCATGGCATCTTCCATGAGCCCTGAACTGCAAAAGACTTTTGAAAACACTTGGGCTTATGAAATGAACCAACAACTTAAAGAAATGTTTCAGGCAAAGGCAAGCAAGGAACGCCTTGATGTTGTTAAATCCCTCATGGCATGCAAACCGAAACCCGAAGCCTCTATTTGTACTTTCGTCTTAGAGATGAAAGGGTACTTTGACAGATTGGAATCTCTGAATATGGTGTTCGATGCTAAGCTTTCTATCAACATAATCCTATCCGGTCTGCCAGCTGATTATAATCTAGTTGTGCCACGTAATCAAAGTTACAGTAAATAGACTCAAATGGTAACTCCATAGCTTGTTTGCAATCGTTGATTCCAAGGATCAAGAAAATTGATGTGCCCTTGACTTCAGCAGCTCCTGTGTTGACTGTTGGTCACAATGCAAAGAAAAGAAAGACTTCTCATTCCAACTAGAAAGGAAAGGCCGCACAAGGAAAGTCCGATCGTGGGTCTAAGAGAAAGGCTGAATTTGAGATTGCACCTACAAGCGATCCAAAGGAAGCAATGTGCTTCTACTGCAACACAAATAGGCATTGGAAGCGTAGCTGCCCAAATTATTTGAAGGACTTCAAAGACGGAAAAGTTAAAAAGGGTAGTCACTCAGGTATGTTTATGATCGAACTCTACAATACTACAACTTCGGATTCGTGGATCCTGGATACATGGTGTGGTACTCATATTTGCACTGTTTTGTAGGGTCTAAAGGAAGTAGGATGTTGAAGCATGGAAAGCTCAACTTAGTCATGGAAAACAGGAAAATCAAGCCTATACAAGGATTGGAAAAGTATGAGGCTCATGCCAAAGACTGGAGTTAGGATAGATTTTAAATAATTGCTTTTATATGTCAGAAATGACAAGAAACATTTATTTCATTTCATCTTTGTTAAGGATGGTTATAGAATTTTCATTTGATAATGAGAATTGGAGATATTTTGGTTTATTCAAATGGTTGTTTTATGTTTAAAGCTTCTCCTTGCAAAGACATATATGAATTTGTTGAATGTATTAGTCATAATGGCAATGTGATTTTAAATGTTGTTTCATCTAATGAGCTTGATAAATCAAAATTATGGTATTCCTAGGGCTGTAAACAAACCGTACGAACACGAACGTATCTTGTTCATGTTCGTTAATTAATTATAACCTGAAAATAAACCGAACACGAACCTTAAACGGAACGATTTTTCTTGTTCATATTCGTTTATTTAGAAAATGAGTTGTTCATGTTCGTTTATGTTCGTTTATTAAGGAACTAAACGAACCTTAAATGAACATAAATGCTCGAACATAAATGAACGTAGAAAAAAACATAAAATATTATTAAATTATGCATAATGTTATGTTTTATAAGTGTTGTTTTAATTTAACAATACCAAATTTAATAAGTATACATTAAACAACAGAATATGTATACGAACATAAACAGTATAAAATGAACATAAACGAACGTTAATAAACGCCTACATCGGACGTTCACGACCATAAACGAACGAACGTGACTTGTGTTCATGTTCGTTCATTTAACTAAACGAACGTAAAATAGTGTTCATGTTTGTCCATTTAATAAATAAACGAACATGAACAAACTTTTTACTGAACGTTTCATGAAATGTTCACTGAACGTTCAGTTCATTTACAGCCCTAGGTATTCCCGTATTGGGCACGTAAACAAGATACGCATCGCCCAACTCCAAAAGGATGGAGTTTTGGAATCATTCGACTTCAAATCGGATGATGTATGCGAGTCTTGCTTATTGGACAAGATGACTAAATCACCATTCACAGGATCGTGTGAAAGAGGTGAAGGATTATTGGACTTAGTACGCACAGATGTGTGTGGACCATTCTGATCTGCCACAAAAGATGGAAAACACTACTACGTTACGTTTACTTATGATTTCAGTAGATATGGACATGTTAATCTGATTAAACATAAGAGTCGGATTCTTTGAAGAAATTCAAAAGGTATCAAAACGAGGTAGAGAACCAACGTCAGAAAGATTAAATGTTCTACCGATCCGATAGGGAGGAGAATACTTTAATTATGAATTTTTCGATCATTGGATGGAATTGAAGATCTTTCTATTGATTACGAAGTTGTTAAAGAGATGAAAGAAACGGTAGCGGGGGCGTGTTAGAACAAACTAGATGAGCCGACCCAATTGTATAGATGGGCCGTACCCATTAGGTTATGATAGGTTGCTTAGTCTGTAAGCTATAGTATTAGTATAAATACATATACAATCTAATGTACAAAATACAATTACAATTACAATAATATATACTCTTTGAGGTTTTATATGGGCACATCAAAATTTGGGGTTGCGAGGTTTTCGTTAGACTAGAAGCTCAAGACAAACTAGAAGCTAGATCTGAAAAGTGTCTTTTTGTTGGTTATCCGGAAGAGTCATTTGGATATTTGTTTTACAGACCCAAGGATAATGTGGTGTTTGTAGCTCGAAGAGGAACGTTCCTCGAGAGAGAAATGATATCTAAAGAGGACAATGGGAGTAAAATAGACCTTGAAGAAATTCAAGAGTCTGCCGATGAAGAACCTATAGTGAACACTGACACTCAATAAGAGGTGGTGATACCTGTTGGGCCTGATGATATATCCTTTTCCATTCGTAGAACAAGTAGTAGAGTAAGAAAGCCTCCTCTGTTCTATTATGGTTTCCATATTGAAGAGGACAAGATTAGTGATAGTATACTAAGTGAATTGAATAAGCCTGCTAACTATAAGGAAGCGATGGCAAGCCCTATGGCTGCTAAGTAGAAGGAAGCTATGAAAAGCGAGATTCAGTCTATGTATGACAACCAAGTTTAGAATTTGGTTGACACTACACCCGGTCTTAAGATGGTGGGATGTAAGTGGATCTTCAAGAAGAAAACAAACATGGATGGGAAAGTACACACTTATAAAGTTGGGTTGGTAGCGAAGGGTTATACTTAAACCCATAGGATTGATTATAAGGAAACCTTCTCACCAGTAACTAAAATAAAGTCAATTAGGATAATGCTTGCAATAGCTATGTTTCATGATTATGAAATATGGCAGATGGATGTCAAGAATGCTTTCCTTAACGGAAAACTGACAGAGGATGTGTTTATGGCACAACCAGAAGGTTTTGAAAATGCAAAGTATCCTAAAAGAGTGTGCAAGCTTTAAAAGGCCATTTATGGACTTAAACATGCTTCTCGTAGCTGGAATCTTTGCTTC
>BQNB010168563.1:0-12534 GCA_026074375.1 Tanacetum coccineum
GACCAGCTCGTTCGGTAGTATTGAGGGAGCCTAACTCTGGGAAATATCAACCACTTCCAGAGGTACAAGGAAAGGGGAAAGAGAAAGTCGTTGATGAACAAGCTGCTCACGATCTACTCACCCTTCAAACTCCAACAAAGAAGAGCCTTGTAGATCTATTTACCTTTCAAAGGATCCCTCCCATGCACACTAAACTCACTGGATAGGCTGACTTACCTTCCTAGGATGCTGAGCTACCTCTGACTGACAGTGAAACGAAATTAGATGAGGAAGTGCCTGTGATCAATGTTGGAGATCAAGATGAAGGCCAGGCTGGACCAAACCCTGGTAAACAAGATGAAGCCCAGGCTAGACCAAACCCTGATATACAAGATGAAGGCCAGGCTGGATCAAACCCTGGTGATGTTGTAGAGTCTCAACCTCAACCAAGTAATGGGGTTCATGTTGGACCAAACCGTGAACACATAGGGGGGGGGGGGGGGGGTACGGACGGTGGACCCAGGGTGGGAGGAACCTAGAGCCACCGATGCTTCATCTCAGCAAAAACCAGACAAATGGATGGAGGAGTTTACCACAAATGCTTACGCAAATGTTCAGGAGAACCTCAAAACTGGCACTGCAGAACAGGTATTCTAGAAGAACCTGAAAGGGCTCCACGGGAACCCTGTCTTCTCTGCAAAACCTTGAAAAAGATCTCAGCTTCACTATTAGTTTTTTTGTGGAGAAGCCATCATGACGAATAATCAGGGAAAACGAATGTTAAAACATAGTTCGGTCATGTTTCAGTCCCCATTCATCAAGACACTTCCTTGGTTCCCTCAATGACCATTCGGGTTATTGATCTCACGACGATGCAATCCGACTCTCCACTACCAACATCAACAGCAACAACCTCAATAATCACAACAACATCTCTTACACCACCTCCTCAACTACGACAAAGCATCGCAGATCCGATCCTAGTAAGTCGCATAGGTGAGCTGGAACAACATATGGCGGATCTGATACAAAACAACTTAGCCCTGGAGGAAAGGTTGGACAAACAAGGGACCCAGCTGTACAACTTGGAGAATCTCAATATTCCCCACAAGGTGAGCCAAGCAGTTGATGAGATAGTCACTGATGCAGTAGACTGGGCAATGCAAGCTCCACTTCGAGCTCGCTTCAGGGATCTGCCCACCGTTGATATGAAGGAAATACTTCAACAACGGATGTTTGAAGACAACTCCTACAAGGCTCATGAGGTTCACAATGACTTGTATGAGGCTCCTTTTGCCAAAAAATTTAAAAAAGTCCCCAAATTGGAGCTAGATTATTCAAATCCAAGGTCTGCTGATTAGGAAGGAAGCTCATAAGAAGAAAAGAAAGAAGTGTGCAGCTCTAAGAACTCCTTTTGGGTCTCCACCTTCTCCGCCACCACCTCCACCTCCTCCAGCAGGTGCATCTGGTGCTCCAGGTATTTCAGGAACATCGGGATCCTCTCAGTTGCCACCACCTCCTCCTCCTCCGTCTACTGGTGCATCAGGATCTGCTCAGCAAGCAGGCAGTGAGGCTCCAAGCTCGTCCAAGCCTGCGGCCTCCACACATCAATCCATGGCTTGGACTACATCTGACACTAGATTTGAGTCAACTGATTTTATGGCAGCTCAAGAGTTATCTCCTATAGATTCTCTGATGCAAGATGATTCCATCCCCGACGAGAAGGTATATTTGTCTGATGATGAAGACTTCGAAATGATCACCTACCAAAGGCTGACTCGAGACAAGACTGGTGGAAACCACTACCTGAAGAGAATAGACCAGCGACTCCTGAATCTGCTTGGACCTTTCCTTCTTCTAATGTATCAGATATTGAAGAACGGACTGGGCGTCCTATGTTGGTTTTCGAACTTATGAAACCCTGCGAGAACACATTACTTGCTAAGACTGAGACATGACGACTTTTATGAAATGGTACTGCGAGATGGGGGAATATTATAAAAAATTGGAAAAAAGGGGGGGGGGGGGGGTAAAGGAGTGAACAAGACCACGCTTACATAAGCAGATTTTGAAGGGCAGGCTTATGAAGTTGTTAAAGCCTTCTATCCAGATGTCATTCACATCAGTTTCCAATAGGAGTGTCTAAAGAGTTCACATATCAATTGACTTGGGGGGGGGGGGGGTGGGGGGGGGGGGGGGGGGGGGGGGGGGGGGGGGGGGAGGGGTGGACGAACTCAAAGGAGATCAATTCATATGCGATGTCAACCAACCACTACCTCTTGGTGGTCCTTCAGGTCATGTCACTATTTAACCACATTTTTTTTCAATATGACTTGGAGTAATTTATGATATGGAAGCAAGGAAGCAATCCTGCACTATCAATTTCCAAGATGAAGGCTGCTAGTTAATCCTGACGTTGGCTGAACTGCTATACCGAACAAATGTGGATTGATGATGTTTGCACCTAAGCATAAGTGGAAAATATGCATCCACTCACTGGTAGTTTAATCACAGAAGTTTCTATATTGACGACATGATTCTCCGTCGCGTCGAAAAGATGTCAGAACACATATGCGATTCTCAGTGGTCGTCCAAATCAAAGTAAATATAAAAAAACATACGTCAAGATACGGTATACTACTTGAGCAAAATTGTCCTCCGAAGAGCTGACTTCCAAGAACACACAATTGCGGAAAAATATTTCAAGAACCTGTCTCCTAGTGACTTTAAAGACATGAATCTGCTTCTTTTGCAGGGATCCATCTCCGATCATCTTCTGGTTTAGACAAACGGATGCAATCTACGCTAGTCAAGCTATGGACCCGAAACTTGGTGATTCAACAATGGGTTGAAGACTTTCAACTCAGCATTGAAAGCTACCAGACATAGTTGAACCTTACTAAACTAGGATGGGATGCAACAGGCTACGAGTTCAAGCATGATTATACCATCATTAAGTCTCCTCGAGCAGTAGTGTTCTTGGTAGACAACAATGACCGAAAGATCATGAGGTTCAATGAGATATACAAGTTCAGTGATGGGACGTTGACACGTATTCTAGAAGCACTAGATTACAGAGTCAAGGAATTCAAGGTCAAACAGCTTAATCCAGGTATGAATACGCGATTCTGGACTGAAAAGGACATGACAAGGATCAAAAAGTTCATAGCGGCAATTAAAAGGCGACTGAAGATGAAAAGGATCTACCGGAATCTAGAATGCTTTGTTGGTGGACGTATTCGTGATATTGACTACAGACTTCTTCAGAGAACATAATGATATCGCCATTCCATTTTAAAGGTCAATATGATGTGTAATATATTATTAACTTTGTACATTATATAGTAGTGTAGTAATAGTACGTTATGTGTCAGGGTAAGAATTTTTATGAATTTTTCATTAAATTCAAAATCTTTCCAACCTATCATACCTGACACTAACAGACTTCCTCAATAATTGAGAGGGAGCATATATAGGTTTCAATATCGGCTTGTATTTAATCAGACCATAATTTCTCCTAAATTTTTCTAACATATTTAAATCAATTGAGATCCTAAATCTTAAAGCGTTTAAAATTTTTGATCAGGGGAGAGAATGTGATTTAAATATTAAATCTGATAAAAATGTGATCTATTAAGACTCAAGCAGGTACTCCTCCCTCCTTGTGCCAAACAATTTCGATTATCGACACACTTGTTGAGGGGGATCGTTTCTAAATAATCAAAACAATCAAGGTACAATGGCTTTGATATCTATATCACAAGTACCTTGATTGATTTTTCAATTAGTTTTATGGAAAAGTGAACTGTACCAAAAGACCAACTATGTACTTACTTTATCAGAGTTATAAGGATGGTAAGGTTAGGTACATGTTCCTATGATCCTGCCAGAGCCAGAGGGATCTACCCAGGGACAATCCACTAGTTAGTGTAGAAGTCCTTAGGTATGATTACAAAAGGAGTAATGTGAGAATAAGGGAATAGTGCGGACTGAGATAGAGCTAGTACTGGAACACACCCAACAAGGTACTAGTAATGAAGTCTCGATAAGTACTGAAGGGGTTGAAGAATTAAAAAGAAATGTTAAGATAAAGGGTGAAAAAAAAAGCAGCCCTCCTTTGACATTAGGCAAAAACCGGGTCACTACATATGATGTCAGAATCACATGGTTAATTGTTGACATTGAAGACAAGTATCATGGACCCAGTGATACGCTGCACAAACCTTCCTAGCCACTCAAGATCCCTTAAAGGATTCTTGTTTCATTTCTCATGGAGATCAACGCATTTCTATCGTCTATCTCACTCCGAGTTAGACGATACTGAAAAGGTGGCACTCTGCTCCAGCCTCCGACAACTAAAAACCAAATGTGCACGATTGAGTCTAGAGCCATGAGATCATCCATAAATATCGTTAGGACACTAATACAAACTATGCTTGTTCATCACACACTGTGACAACAAGCAAAGATTCTAAGAGTCCTGCGCATTATCCTCGAGGTATTGCCAGAACATATGAGTGATACGAAAGTACTCACAATGCAGATGGAAATCCTTATAGAGCCAACATCAAACAAGCTCTTGGTAGGTGACATGTGAGATCCACTATGGATCAAACTTGTGACAAATGGAAAGCAACGATGGTGCGATTCTTTATGAATCAAACTTGTTCCAGGAAGTGAATTGACGAATAGTTTTTAAAAAACCTTTCGATTTTCTCAACAACTGATTTTTGAGCACATTAACTGTGTATATCTTTTAAAACAAATGTGTTTCTGATGAAATTTGATTTTATGATATAAAATCGTCCATGTGTCACAAAAACTCTTTTCTAAGTGACACACGATTGACTTTCAAATCAATTTTTCATTAATCAGTGGATTTTTAATTCACTGGTTCACTCACTCCGTGCTTTGTCTACTTCTACCTGATCACAGGCAATATTTATACTGAATAACGAGGAACCGTGGTGCTTGCAACCTTATTCAACGAAAGTGAACAAAGACACTTTCGTTTGTTTATTACTAACATATACTTGCAGGAATCCTCAACGATAGCAGCTGATGGCAAGAGACCTGTCAATTCACAACCCCATGCTCACACTTAATTTTCCTAATCAAAGACATCATGATAACTAAAAGACCTACAATACAGCTTTCGCAACTCTGATGCGTTCTATCATGATCCATAAAAGTGTGAGCATGCCAGTCCGAAGGTCACAACATTACATGGAGGCAATACCACAACAAGGATGATTATGAGATTTACTGTGGCTGATGATCTCAATGAGAGCTCAAAGATCACACAAGTCAAAGGAACTAAGCCTAAAGATCACTACATTATGTACAAAGAAATCAATGCATGAAGAATCAAAGACTACGAGCTGAACACAAGATCAACATTACAGAGCTTAATTTAGTATTTTTTTGGGTGACCACCCTTAGGGGGAGATTGTTAGATATTAGAAAATGACTCGATCACCCCGTGTATGTTAATGTTTATTGTTGCTCGTAGTTAAGTAGTTAATGTATAACATTCGGTAATGGGCCGGGTATTAAACCCAACATGTAAGCCCACTACTAAGGCCTTATGGCCGGTTTTAGTGTTACTATATAAGCCTCTTCCATGCCATGAAAGAGGTGGGTTAGTCATTTACATAATACAAGTTTATTTTCTCTCACTAGAAAGTTCTCTCTCACTTTCTCTCTCTAGAACTTGGCTAATCCACTAGTCATTTGATTGTGTTATGATTTCTAATATCCTACAAATCATTTACGCTCTATATACGCGTTCGGTTAGCATAATCTTTCATTACTTTAGTCGTTCATTTATGAATTTGTGTATTGTTACAATGACTATCGGCTAATACCTTTAGGTATTAGCCATGATTATGAAGATTTAATGTTTGGTTTGTTTATATTGATTGCTTAATTCATCATTGATTGTTGATTATGTTTATCAATTTATACTTGTTTACGTGCTTAAGTATGCGACCTATCATTCAAATGGGTCTAGTCCTACATATTTAATGCGCTGCAACTTCGGTGTTGTTTGGGCGTAGGCTAAGAGTCCGGGATAGCTCTCCATATTGCAATTTATATATCTAGACCAATAGGATCACAAATATTGACCTATCTTTGCCCTTTGATTGTGAGCTTAGTTGAGCCATAAGGTGTCATTGGTACCAACGAGTACGTTCTAATCAATTGGTAAGGACTCAGACAGTGGACTACTAGTATATAAAGAGCCGTTAAGCAGTAAGTGGAAAAAGTCTCCATGAGCTATGGTTTAGTAAAAGCACCATTATTAATCTCCTATGATGGATTATAATCAACAAATACTTGCTTTATGCGGATGCGTCTAATTGTTGACAGAGGATTGCGTGTTAGGTGTAGGAAGAAGTACGCCTAGTCTAGGATTGATATGCCCCTTTTTTTTTTTTTTTTTTTTTTTTAAGATAAGACAAATCATTGCTCTAATAAACAAACCTTCGTTTTATCAGATATTCAGGTTAGTCGTTTTCTTTACTTCAGGGCTTGAATTGTCGTTGTCCCCCCCCTTTGTATAGTACACGCCACGCCTGACTCTTATCAACTGCACGCCCCCTAGTAGAGGTACATGTACGTCAGATAACCGCCCTATGTGTCTGTGAGATAGAGCACCACTCTACTCAAAACATCGTCGTCCGCACAGTGCCTTCAGATATCGCATGATAATACCACCGTGCCAGTCTCTCAGGCTGAAAACCCCCTTTTTTGCATTAGTTTTAGGTTTAACTTAGATAACTAAAATACTGATAGAATTAGGAATTAACGCTCTCGCTCTTAGTGATCGACACCCTACTTACCACGAAACTTCATCTGACCGGGTACACTGCCCTTTAAAGTGTTGTTTTTAGGTATAGTCGGCATAAAATAAATAGTAAAACTTGATACATAAATAACACCTACACAACGACACATCAAAGCGGTTGTATTTAAATAATGAATTGACATATTTGGTATGATCGTTTTCATTTATACTATTGTGTTCTATATTTGCATGTTTAATCCTTGAATAATTTTGTTATTCTAAAATTGTCCATTGTCAATTAGCAATATAGGAATATTGTTAAATTAAGACAAATGTGAGTGTTTGGTTATACATTTTGAATCTGTGGATTGTTTCCACCAAACTCACATGTTATTCACAAGGGATGCATATTAGACACCCCAATCTTCGAATATTTACTTTTGGATCCTCATCATGAGTAAGATATTGAAAATGGTTAAATAAGTCATCCTTAGACTTGAGATGCAAGCTAGTTCTATATGTGTGGATATCGCTTTTTGATTATAAGTCAAACATTATCCTAAAAAAGGTAGTTATAAAGGCTATTCTTGGAAGTGATAAGAAGCAGCATCAACAACACTTGTAGTCAATAAAGAATTTGTTCCTCTAATTATTTAATTGCAGTATGATATCATTGGCGCCTCTCCAGAATTAATCAAATGATTGTGTGGCTGCACCCAAAGTGTATATCAAGATGATTCTTGATTACGTTTGGTAGATCTGAATTATCTTCTATAACTAGAAACTAAATAGTTAAACTATACGGAATGAGTTAGGATCCATATCCATGGTTTAACGGTATCTGTAACAAAGGGATGATAATAGCAAGTAATACATAACCATTATGCTCAGAGTTTTTCTTAAAACAACATGTCAAGTATTTCTAGTTTATGGCAATGCGAGTGTTGCTAGACGTTTCCATTAATAGTATAAATAGAGTATGCTAGTCCTACTCCCAAGTGGGAGCTGTTGGAGAGTGGGAGTCGGATACGCATGTTATACGACGAGAAATACGTGAGCCTATTAGGGGCACACACGTTAAGACATGAAGAGTACGTTTATTAAACAATTGATATATATTTACTTATTATTAAAGGTTTAATATGCTTCACGTAATAGTTTTAAATAACCGTTAGTTACCGTTATGATTTTATAACTAACTTAACGACTATTTAAATATGAACCGAAGGGACTAAAATTGACAAAACCCAAACCTTATGGGTGTCATATTGGAGGACGTCCATAGAGCTTCTAGAATGTGGTTTTGGGATCAATTTTATAATTAAGGAAAAGATATTATGATAAGGAGAGAATTAGAGGTTTCTTAGTTTATCTAGATCTAGGGTTTGGTGCCTATATAAACACCTACCCCTAGCCTCATAAAAACTGATACAAAAAACCTAAAGTCACCTAATAAGAATTTCGAAGCTTTCCCCTTTTCTCTAAAACCGATCGAACCTAAAATCCAATCTAGGATTTTCGGTTCTTACTTCTCCTTGCTTGACATCAGTATCAAACCCATCTAGGGTTTTCAGGTTTCTCTACTCTCCCTTAGTTCGACAGCATAAAGAACCCATCTTAGGGTTTTCGGTTCTTTTCCCCTTCATGTGATTGCGATAATAAACCCTAAAGGGTTTTCGGTGCAGTGTGATCTCCACTAATTCGATGATCTATAAACCCATTCCAGGGTTTTTTGGTTTACTGTCTTTCTAGCTCGACGACTACAAGAACCCAAATTAGGGTTTTCGGTTTTTGATTTTTCCTTCAACCGAATTCGGTAAACCCCTAATTAGGGTTTCTTGATTTTCGGTTCTACATACAAGGGTTGTTTGGTTTTCGGTTCAAGTAAAAAGAAGCATACACTATTGGTGTTTGGAGCTCGTAAAGTTACGACTAACATTCTTGCGTACTTGTACGACGTGTTGTGTATGCAACCATAGAGGTGATAATTTAATTACTCAAGATTTCAAGATCAAGATTACAAAGGTTAGTGTTTCTTATTTTAATATGTGTGTTAATTCTTAATAACAAACTAGATCTATCCGGTGCGTACTCGTAATAAATGGTTTACCTAGTTCTAAAATCTCAACAAGCAATTCATGGTGTTCATACTAATTCAAAGTCGCATCTTGTTTACCAATCGGTTCAACCAAAGAACTACAAGAAGACATATTCTAGACAAACGAAGCTGAAGGTTCTGAGTGCTACATAGGTTGTTAACACTATTACTACTTCAAATTCTTTTGATACTTTAGATAGTATAGTTGACGTGGAAGATGCTAGAGATGTGAGCTATTTCAATACCATGAGTGAAAAGGAAGTGAATAATTTGGAAAACATGAGCCAAAGTATAATCATGTAGAAGTTGTTAACAAGGATAAACAGGTGATTGTGGAATCGGGTTCTATGCTTATTACTTTATTGGATTTGCAAGATGGTAATTGGAAAGTAATGTTAAAAAGTATGATAATGAGACTACTTAGTTTATTGCCTCTTCATATAAGCGATATGGCGGCGGTACAAATGACCCTTGTCTACGTGAACTTGATGAGTATGACTTGTGTGACTGTTATGACGATGTGTTATAGGACTAAACTGAAGAACAAATTGCATTTTGTAATGCGTTCGATATCAATCTTCGATGTTCGATATTAATGTTCGATGGTAGATTAGACGCTAGGTTATATTTGGTGTCAATGTGAGTCAAATGTAATCTACTTAGTGGTTGTTTCTTATACAGTAGTTCATAAGTTTGGTTTGTCATTCTTATGATAAGTATATTTTGAAGTACAAATAGTGTGTTTGCTTTCTGTATGTAACAGGCTGAGACGTGGGATTCACTCACTTCCTATGTGGGGCTGATCACGGTCCAAAAATAAGACCGGATCGACCAAGACCGGACCAGACCGAAAACCAATTTGGTCCAAAACACCGGACCGAGGACCGGACAGAAATGTTCGGTCCATGTCCGGATCGAACTGATTTGGTTCGGTCTTTGGTCATTTCTGGTCCAACAAAGCATAATGGCAAGTTTTACGTAAGACCGAACCGGACCGAAGACCGAATATGAGAAAAAGGATGAACCGATGACCGGAACGAAATATGTTCGGTCAGATCCGGTTTCTCGGCCTGATCCGGTTCGCGATCTATTATGCTCAACCTTACTCTTATGTAGTTAAAAACTTTTTATAGTAATATATTTACCGGATAGAAAAAAACTTTTCACTTAAAAAAACTCAATTCCAACAAAGTTACGTGTGAATTATTATTTTCTATATTATATTGCTTAAGTTTTTCCTAATTATAAAAATCTGATTTTTTATTAACTAAAGATGATATGTAACCATTTTTATCTATAATCATAAGCCAGGTAGTTTAATCAAAAAGGTATATGATATAATCACGAGTGAAAATAGTACTAACACGCTGTTAGATATCAATGGTCTTAAAAAACGAATAGTAAAACTATAAAACTCGTTAATGTAATAGCACGTTGCATGTGTGGCGATATTTTATTTTCGTTTATTATAGAATAAAAGGTATCCTCAATGGGGTTGGTTATTAGGATATCTTAAAAGTGTTACTAATACTTTTTTTTTTATAATTTTGGTTGTATTGTAAACTGTGAAATTGAAAAACGGAATATAAAATGTAGGGTTTGATAAGTTAAAAGTAGTAAAACATGAAAAATAAGAAGTAGGAAGCTGTTTTCTCTTGTTAATAAAGTGGGCAAAACTACCCGAAAAAAATACGAAACATACGTTATAAAGTTTTACAAGTCAAAAACTGTAAAATGTAAAAAAAAACGAAACCAAAAAAACAAAAAAAACTGTATTGTCATGTCAACATAGCGGGTACCATGGAAAGTAATGGTTGTAGGGAATGGTAATAACCCATCATCAATGGTAACAGCTATATTCGTACGACTACGTACTAAAAGTACTTTAATAGTTATTCCTATATGAAATTATGAATACACATATTGGCTTGTACAATACTCGGCAATGCTTTATTTCTGCCTGTTAAAAGGTTTTTTTTCTGCTATAATTAGTTTATCACATTATTCACGTAACAGAAGATAGTTATCATCTTATGACACAATCCAGGTTAAGAAGTAAGTACTCAATAAGGTGTTCTAATAAATTTTGAGTTTTAATGTAGTTTTTTTGTCATTCGTATCAAGGATGTTTAATGTTTTACTTTAAACCAGCTACTATGGTCACTGAAATCACAACTTACACGTCAGCACCATTCAACACATTATCAAACTCCCCACCCAACAGGTGTTATAATCAACACAAAACAAAAAAATATAAAAATTAACTGAATTTACACACACACACACGAGAAAATGTTTGTGTTATGCACCATCGAAGCATTGCAAAAACATACCCCTTAACGCGCGATCTGAAACTGCTTTTAAGAGTTATTTGTTGAATGAGTATTCATAGATTGATTATAAAAACTTAACCATATAAGAGATTTAGAAGTATACTTAACATTTTGTATCATGAAATGTCAAGTGAAATTACACTATAGCGTTATGGGACAAGAAGTAGTCAACTAGATTACGCATCCACATATTCATATGAGTAGTCAAAATCAAAATCTTGCAAAATTCTACGTATCTTTGAAACACCATAGCCTCCCTTTTCATATTTTGGTTACTAAATGTAGATACTCTCAAATATATTTCTTATGATTATGGGGGACCCAAGGCCATGATTTTGCCATTTTGGAGAAAATATCACATCACATAATTAAAGTGTATATTTTCTCAACAGTTGTAGCAATTACATAGGATGTGAAAAATGAAAATAACCTGGTAAGCTTTTATCCATTGTCAATGTGCTGTCAAAATTACAAAAGAGCATATTTTGAACTGTTAGAAAGTATATAGATAGAAAAATTATTAGTAAAACAATGTACTTTACCTGTGATCAACAACTAAATATTGTTTTATCATCTCATCAAAATAGGATTTACATAAAAGTATAGAGCAAATGAGTAACAAACTGCGTTGTTAATCATTTTTGGATTGCAAGCTAGTTTTTATGGATCTATGTGTCATAACATTTTTATGCATAACTCGTTTGAATCTATTGAGGAGCTCCACCACTTCAGGTGCAAGGAAACAAAATGTATTAAACGCGAAAGGAGTAAACACGTGTTGATTTTTAATGCATGCTTTTTAGTGTTTTGTCACTTTCCACGAGTCGGTTTTCAAAGTATTTTGTCCCACTGTAAAACTCCGACTAGCCACAAGAGAAGAAACCCCGGTTAGATCCACACACACATTTTTCGCTCTAACCCATTCAAAAACCAAAACGTCAGCCGGTTGATGTGTTGTCGTGTGGAGTCAATTATTTGATTATCAAGTTTTAAATTTATATTTAGCCGACAAACCTAAAACAACACTTTAATGAGCAGTGTACCCGGTCAAGATGGACTTCGCGATAAGTTGGGTGTCGAGCACTACGAGTGGAATATTAATCATATATTCTATCAGTATTTTAATTAGTCTATTTACTGGTTAAACCTATGCTATGTACGTTGTCTATTGATATGGGGGTTTTCAGCCTGAGAGACTGGCACAGGTTTGGTGGAAACAAATACCAATTCGACAGAACACAAAAGAAGAAAATTAGAATATAGAAAAGCGGTACAAGCCAAATGATAGAAAACTGTATTAGCCATATTAAATCCGATTCAATGCTAGTTTGTTT
>BQNB010168565.1:0-13876 GCA_026074375.1 Tanacetum coccineum
TATATAAATAATGATATTTTTTAGAGATTGAGTTTCACACACTCTTACCCATCAAACATTCTCTCTAAAGGTACATAATTTTTACAAATCAAGTTTGTATACAAATTAAGGTTAAAGTTGTAAAAAAATTGAATCAAAATAAATAAACTCACAAAACATGAAAAAAAGTAAAAAGACAAAAATATATCAAAATGGATTCATAGAATTTTAAAAAATATGATGAAATTAACAGTCTGAGCATATTCATATTTTTATTAACAAGTGTATATTTACATACTACCAAATACCCATATCAATGTTAATTTTTTATTCGGTTCATGAATTATAATATTGGGCTTAAAATGAAAGGTAGTAGAAGTATGGTTTTATATGATGTAGAGATATGTATAAGCAAAAAGCAAGCCACCATCGACATTCTTTTTCTTCTAAATCACACACACATTATAAGGCAATAACATTCAATATGACAGAAAAAATCAAAATCGATTTGCAAGCAGTAACTCACCATATGTTTATTCATTTCCGAGTTGGTACAGAATAAAAACCGGTGATGGTGAGCGGATAATGGTTTCCAGCGGATTCCCGTTATGTATGTGGTGGTGAGCAGAGACGGAGCCAAGAGTTTATATTAAAGGGGGCTATTTTTTTTTCAATCATAACATACTATTTTTTGTTCTACTTTAGGCTTGCTTACTGTGTGTATGACCTCAAATTTTTGTATACAATATATACTATGAATTGCTATCTACTTATTCACTAATAAAAAATGTTATATTTAAAAAATAAATTTAAAATAAATTATATTTGACAAATAAAGTACATTGCAGTAATTTTTGGTTACCTACCGCTCATTCAATGGTAACTTCCTTATATTTTCACTTTCCTATTTTTTTCTTCAATTAACTATAATATATTCACACACTTCCCCATCCTTTAATTTCTTCCATAGTTTTTGAACAAAAAACCATAGTTTCTGACGAAAAAAACCAGTTGGAAAACTGCTTTTCACCATTAAAGGTGGCCGAACAAGATTTGTTATGATACACCAAGATTTGTTATGATAAACTTGCGGCCAAAAAAACATGATAGTCCAAGATTTGTTATGATACACCAAGGATCACGCTACCGGCCCAATTGGTGAATCTGAAGTTGTCGATAGTCAAAAATAAAACAAGCCCATTACCAAAATGCTATAACCCTAGACTCAGTAGTATAAAACGCACAACACACACTTCTCAAAACCTAGTGATAACCTAAAAAAATTAGTCGCCATCTTAAAAAGAATACGCCTACCACTTATCTTTGACCATTATCTTTGTATTTTGAATCTTATCCCAATCCTTAGAGTAAACGGTGTAACGGCGAGCGGCCTTCTCCGCGGCTGAGGTGGCAGCTCGCCGTCCCTCGTCGGCCCTCGCCGCCACACCGGGGCCCCCTCTTCGCCGTGTTCTTCGCCACAAAATGACTCATGTCGAACATTGGAAAAATGGGCCCTCCTCCTGAAGTATCTGTTGGCAACGGATAGAAAAAAAAACTTTTTTTTATTAAAAAATTTTTTAAAAATCTATATATATCCAACACTTTTATCATTTTTAACACACACAAATACATTCAATCTACAATTCTTTCTACCTACAATAAAAAAAATGTCTCGAATCCCAAATGACGAGTTTCCTAATCTCAGCTCCTTGGCACAACTAACTCGAATCAATCGTCATCTTCGAACCCGTCGACGCCATCTTCACAAAACTCTATCGGAAGCTCCTCCCAATTCCCATCCGGCCAATTCCCATCCGGCCAATTCCCTTATGCTTCACAATACTTTCCCCAAATGACACCCGAACAAATCTACTTTCAACAACAACAAGCGTTTCAACAAGCGCAACTCAACACACAATTTCAAAATTTTCAAACCCAAAATGTCCCCGAAACACAATTCAAGGTACCACAACCACCACCAAAAGAAACCCGTCGAAAAGAAAAACGAATGGCAAAAAAATCATCCATCCCCGCGGTTGATTTGTCCGCGGACGACGACAACATCGAAGACGAAGAAGATGTTGTGATGACGACGACAGCTCCGACTCAAACTTCCGTGCGTTGGACACGTGACGAGGAGAAGTTATTGTGCGAGGTTTGGGTCGGAGTTTCCGAGAACAATGATATCGGGAATGACCGAAACGAAGAATGCTTTTGGGGGCAGATTCATGACGATTTCAACAAAAGTACCAATGGCGTTTCTCGTACCAAGAATATGATAACGGGGAAATGGAATCGGATGCACCCCGATTGTCAAAAGTTTCACGCTATTTACAAAGGAATAACTCGTAAAAGCGGTGAAAATGACGGTGATGTTTTGGAAGCTGCGAAGGCCGAATATTCGGCTTGTAATAAGGGGAAAAAATTTGCTTACGAACACGGGTGGAGGGTGCTCAAAAAACACCCAAAATGGGACGCAGCGGATCACTTTGACTCGGAGGATCACACGGAAATATTCGGTCCAGATGCTCGGCCTCGACCACCGGGTAAAACGAGACCCGCCAAGAAGACAAAATCAGAAACAACTGAGAGCAGCGCGGGTAGTGGTTCGGGGTCTATGAAGGACGTTTTAAACGAGGAATTACGCCAGAAGATCCAAGCCGGTAAATCGGCGTACGAGGCAAAGAAAGTTAAAGAACAGTCGGCAACGGAGCTAAACGAGTTGCAGTTTCTCACGATTGATGCCGACTCTTTGCCTGAACCAAAGAAGACAATTATCAAAAACAAACAAGCACAAATAATGGCGAAATATCAGTTATTTCCGTAGTTTATTTTTATTTTCGTATTGTTATTTTTATTTTCGTATTGTTTTTTTTATTTTCGTATTGTATTTTTATTTTCCGTATTTGTAATTTTTATTTTATGAAATGAATTTTAATTTGTGTGAAAAATGGAAAAGAAAATAAAATTGTGAGTGGGTGGGGCCCAAATGAAGAGGAGAGAGAAATGTCATGAGTGAAGGGGTGTTTTTGTGTGTTGTGTTGAAATGAGGTGGCGCTGAGGTGGCAGCAGTGGGGCCCAAATGAAGAGGTAAAACCTCTTCACTACACCCTTTACTCTAAGCTGCGGGTTTCGAAACACGTTTGTTAATATTTCACTTTCTTTTTCTTTTTTGTCAAAATGAGATTGATATTGATATTATAAAACCTGGAAACTCACAACCTTAATGGGTACAACCCGTCTAAACAGCTAGCGGGCCCGTCTAGTATAATATTTTTTGGGTAAATGGTTTTCCCGATAAATTTTATTACGCCAAAGAACTGTTAAGTACAAAGGACGAGGGTGAGCCCCACATCTCCGCCCGTCACATAGGCAAACAACTTCCTTTAAGGAAGGGAAACAACTAGATTAGACCAAAAAGGAAATAAAAATACGAGGATACTATTTCTTTTTACGACCTTTAACTTATCCAAACGATCACAAAATGCTTGAAGCATTTCAGGAATTTCTTGATCTTTATACAAATCATCATCATATAGGTCGTATTCATAGTCATCAAGCTCATGAGAATCCTTTCATTGCTCAAGCAAACTTTGTGTACCATAGCCATCTTCCTTAGCCAAGAAACTAGCCATTTCATTATCAACTGAGGCAACCTCATCCTCGCTATCTTCATTAACCTTACTTAATGGTTTTCCTTCATTATCCATCAAAATGGCTTTCCCATCAATAATTAATTTTTCCATCTTATTAATTTTTTCAATAATAGGAGTAGTACTAGGACTACTCGACTCCGCATTCCAGAAAGTAGAGCCACTAGAGTTTGCCTCTTGGTTGGCTAAATGTGTAGATCCCCCATTGGTACTCAATTCCACATCATTATCAACCGAATTAAGCGCTTTAAAAGAGTTTGACTTACTAACCTCATTAATAGTCTCCACGTTTTTATTCATGTTCCCTCCATTGCTGGCAGTAGACTTTTTAGAGACAGGTTGATAGACTTGTTGTTTCATTGGTTTAAATCCCATCTTCTGTCCAACCGGAATTCCTTTAGGAGTCTGACTAGTCTTTTTCTTTGTCATACCAACACCTATATTTTTTGGACATTCCTCAAGAACATGGCCAAAGACCTTGCAACAGACACACCTAGCAGGTTTTCACTCATACTCAACACAAATATTACAAGTATTGTATCCTTCCTCGACAATTTTAGGCATAGCAGCCACAATGTTATCTTTTAACTCCACATCCACTCTAAGCTCAATCATAGCTCTAGCATAGCTAGACCTGCCCCATGATTGCATGCACATATCGGAAGTATAAGAGTCAAGCATAAGAGGGGTACCTAATTTAGTAGCAATTACACTCCAGCCATCCTCTCTGAAAGCCGTAACAGGGACCCCATGAAGTTTTACCTAAACTGGGACAGTACCTACATCTTCCTTCAATGTGTTCACATCCGGATGCCACTTTTTTAGAATAAGCAGATTATTACAAATAAACCACAGGCCATTTTCAATCATTGCATTCAGACTATCTGAAGAACTAAATTGAAAGGAGAATAATCCGGTAGATGAGCTTAACATAGATCGAACCAACCTATATTTACCTCAAGTGTTCCTAACATAGTTAGCAACAACAGGGTAGGCCACCCTCTTCCCCAAGAAGAAACCATATACAGTATTAGCAAATCGTTCACTAATAGTTCTAATAGATTCCACCAGGACAACCAATCAATTCCATTACCCTTCGGTGTAAACAAAGTACAAAATTTTACTTTCTTCCCACTTGGTTTACCAGTAACATTAGCATACGAAGACTTACCAGGGGCATTACCAGCCAACGGAGTTTCCTGCGAAGGTAGTTGTGGGAACGATCTTAAATCAGTAGTATTTACCAAAGAATACTGCTTTTCCTTCGCCACGGTCTCGTTAACCACAGATGGTGAAAGTACCTCTTTTTCAACAGAGTCTACAAGTGGAGTAGCATCAATCGGAGTCTCCATCGATTCCAAAGTCGAACCAATACCTGTTACAGTATTTGTCTTTTTCCTATGATTACTCTTCCACCCTCCCAAATCCAAGAACCCACGATTCATGATTACACCATGCAAGAAACAAACACCACACAAACCGAAACTAATAAACCAAGATTAGATCGTATAGCAGTTCAGCACCAAAGAATTGACATAACAAAAATAAACAATTGGATACCAAAGCACGAGAAAAAACCCTAAAAAGAAACGAAACCCTAAAATAATACAACCCAAAAACCTGATTAGACAATATTAATACAGATTAAAACTGTAATAACACAATCGTTAAGGTTAAGAGTAGATTAATAATAAGGGTCGACTTGAAGAGTTAGGGATAAAGTCGATTTTTGGAACCCTAGTAACAACGAATCCAAGAACAAACGTCACAAGATCCTGATAGAAGAAGATTAAACACAGATATAATCAAAGATTATACTGGTATAACACGATATTTATGAGGATTTAAGAGCAGATTGATGCAAGGATCGATTTTCAGAATGTTAAGTTTTTCGCCAAAAAGTTGCCAGAGAAAATCAGAGGTTTTTTTTATTGTAACATTGGATTAAATTACTACATTGTGCCCGTCTAGTATAATATGGTCTAATAGATATTGATTTGGATAAAGAAAAGGGTAAATTGCTTGAAAGTGTAGCAAACTTACATCTTTTTGTAATTGTGTGTAGCGATCTTTTTTTTACTATTAAGTAACTAAACTTTTGAATTTCGTCTATTATGTGTAGTGGTTGACCTACACCACCGGGTAAGCCTACGTGTACATGTTACCTAGCCACGTAAGTGCCATGTTATTGCCACATTTTTGCAATTTTATTTCTTTATTTTTTATTTAATAAAGTTATTATATGCCATTAGTAATTTATTTTTCCCCAATCTTTTACCCCACCACAATTTTTCCCTACCACAGTTTCATTAGTAATTTCTTCACCATTATTCTAAACCCCAACCCTAAAAATGAGTTTAGGTTCTTCCATCTCTTACCGCAGGTACAACATGAACCAAGATGTAACTCACAAGACACACTATGACTGTGAGGCTCCATACCCAATCCCAGTCCAGGTAGCATAGACACTCGAGAATCTCGGTAAAATGTTCAAGGGATGCCCCATTCGCGACAAAGATAAAAAAATGTGGAGTGTATGGTTTTCTCGATCTTGAACTTCCTTCTGATTATTACAAACATTTGCTTAATGATTTGCATGAGGAGAACAAAGCTTTGAATAGGATGAACAAGATTTCTGGTGTTATGGAGGATTCAAGCAAGCGGATGTCCAATAACTCAAACAATCAGATGGTTAAGGATTTAAAGGCTGATTTGACTTTTGTAAAGTCAGAACTCAAAATGTATGATAGGCTTTTGTTAGTGGTTGTTCTTTGTGTTGTGTTCCTTAGTCTTGTAACCTTTTATGACTTGATAATGTAATTGGTTCAACATGTGTTGTTTTAATCAAATGTTAGATCTTCCTATGGTTTTTATCCTTATTTTTATCAAGTTGTAAATGGTTGAACAACTGGTTTTACAGGATGTGTATGAAGAAGATGAGATAAACACATGTATGTTTCGATCCACTTATAGGTGGTTGGAAAAGGTAAACACAATAAATACATATTTTTTATATACTTTTTTTAGTTATCAAATTTAATTTTGTACCTACCCTACCTCTTTTTAAAGCTGACCCACCCCTATTTATTTTCATTTACCCAATTTCAAGATCAAACACTTAACCTTAATTCCCAAAAGCATATAAACCCTAATTCCCAAAAGTAGTTGATCATCAAGATGGCTAAAGGTAAAGGTAAGTCCAGGTTGATTTATTATCCTATATGCTTATCCTTTATGTATTCTATATGCTTATCCTAAATGCTTATCCTTTATTATGGGTCATACATCAGAAGTTTTATAAGCTTATAGGTTTGATTGTTAGTAAGTTAATAAGGTTTATAATGGATTGATAAACTAGGTGCTAAGTTCTGCTAGGTTGAATGTTGTATGTACTTATCAATAGTGTGGTAACAGGTTATAATGGATTCATAAATAGGTTGCTGAGTAATGCTTACTAGAATTTTACTCTTATGTAGTCATTATTCTTAAATTATCATTGTCCTAAGTTCTAACAGTAGCACTTCTCTTAAAAGCACCAGCTTGGAGCTAAGCAATGGCCCATCAATAGCAAGTGTACATAGGGAAGGGCCATCACAAGAATTCCTCAAATGGTATGAATATTTCATTGATGAGGATACCACAGACATGGATACCACTGATAAGAATACCATTGATTAGGATACCACTGATGAGGATTCAACTGACAAGGATATCACAGACAAGAATACCACTGATGAGGATACCGTTGATGAATCTTACTTTCCAAAGTCTAAAGGTAAAAATGTTCAAAGGGCAAAGAACCCCACTCTAAAAGTCATTTTCAAAAGCCCTATTCCAATCAAGGGATGCATGATTGGACTAGTAAATGTTCAAACATGGGACAATATTGTTAAAAAATTTGGAATCAGGAACCTTAGGAATTGTGAAGACACAAGAAAGGGGTAAAGAAAGGTTTGAAGTTGAAAGTGATATTTGTAGTAGCTGATGTTGGTGGTTTACATCATTTTGTTTCATGAAATTTCTAAGTAGTTATCTATTAAGCTAAATTTTAGGCACTTCATGGTTGTATTCTCTAAACAATGGCATGTTAAGTTAATGACTTATATGTGTACTTTCTACTTTATTTAAGTTAATGAAAATTCTAAGTTTAGGTCTATTGTTCTTTTTTAGATTGTTTTGTGTTTCCTTTGCTATCATTAAAGGTTGAGTGAAAATGTAATGAGTCATACAAGATTTTGTACCCTACTGATATGGGTCATACACATCAGAAGTGTTGTTCTAACATTAGAAGGTTGTATTAGCTGAACAGGTAAGGAGAAGCAAAATAGAGTAATGGAATTTTCATAACAATAGAAGTTTTGTACATAGTTACATGATAATGCCCAAGAAGGAACAAAAGATGGAAATGGAAGTGGCTTCAAATAGCTCCACTTTAAAGGTAATTGGTTACACATAACCAATTACCATTTCATCTAACTAAATCTTAACATCATAGCATACCATAAAGAGTTTGGTGAACCTGTGCACAACACACATATATACAAAATGTGTACAAAACTTAAAGTTTTAGAGTTACATTAATATATAGACAATATGAGACATTTAGTCCAAATCAAGGGCATTGGTATTTGATGAACCAATACCATCAATGGACCTTGCTAGTTTCTGCGACATAATCCTTTCACTTCTTGGTCTCAGCTGGTGGTTTCCTCTTTGAGTGTTTGTGTGAGCTTGTGCATGTCTTCCATCTTGATCAACTTGTGGTTCTTGTTGTATTTCAGCTTATGATTGCTGAGTTCCTAGTGTAGGTTGCTCATTAGGTTGTGTTGAATCACCCAGTCCAAACCATTTTCCTAATCTACCAAACCTTATGCTACCTTTCCTCTCAACCCAATTCCTCTTCTAACTCTTAACCCTAAAGTCTGACCACCCCTTCCTTTTCTTGCAGCTGGTGTGCCTTCACTTGTTACCCTTCTAACTCTAAACCCTAGTTCACCCCTTGATCTTGTTGCAGTTGTTGTTCCTTCAGATCTAACACTAACAAAATCACCCAAACTTTTAGATCTAATTGTCTCATTCCCTGCACTACTTTCAACACCCACTGAATCCATATTTGTTCTAGTTTTAACACCCACTGAATCTACATTTGTACCAGTTTCAACACCCATTGAATCCATATTGGTATCAGTTCCCACACATCCTTGTCTAACTTGGCTAGTAGACTCATCCATATTCTTCTTGGGTCTACCTCTCTTTCCTGGTTGCTTTGTTGATGGAATAACTATTGGCTTAGTACAAGATTTTTTGTTGTGTCCTTTTTCAAAACAATTATGACATGTCATTTCCACACCATCCCTAGAGACTCTATTTGGAAATTGTCTTTCATGAGGGGCTCTTATTCTTTGTTTTCTAGGCCTGCCTGGCATTTTTTTAGGTTTTGGTGGTAAGACAGTAGAAGACATACTACTATATGGCCAAAATGTCATCCCACCAACATGATTCAAGTATTGATGTTATGATTTATAATAAGCATCTTTTTAAAAACAAGGGATGTAATCTTCAGGCCTCTTGTTTAATTTAAAAATCACAGCAATTGAATGAGGACATGGCAAAAGCTACAAGTTGCCACATTCTACATGTGCAGGTTCTCTGCTGCTCATCAACTCTGAATACTTCACTGCCATTTCTAACCTCAAAGATGTTCCATCCATCATGAATAACATGCCAAAACCTACATTTTAATAAACAAAATTAGAAAAGTACTTAAGAAATTAAAATAGAATTACAATTAAACTTTTACATACCTGTGTTTATCCTTATTTAGCTCCAACCTTTTCTGAATATTAGGACATATGTCTCCAGTCCATTTTCCAACATTTGTCTCTTGGTATTCAACCTTTTTATCACAATCACCCTCATTGATTCCAACATGGTAATCAAAAGCTTTTTTCTTTACCATTAGCAGCACTGAGTTGAAGCACTTACTAAACCTATTCTCAATAGTTTCACAGTTACTACCTATCCTAAAGAAAGCTCCTGACCATGTTTTAGGATCCTTTTTTATTAAATACTCATGTGCACCAGGGTTGACTTTCTTAATTTTTTTTCATAATCTTATTGAACAGTTAATGATAACTTGCCTTTGATGCTGCCCAAAATAATTCCTTGAATTGTACACCACTATATTGCTTTCTGAAACCTTCATAGCATCACATCATTCACAGCCATAATCAACCCCTTCATAGACAATTATAAAACATTTGTTATCAATAAGGAAACCATTAAAATGAAAAATATAAACAAAGAAGGGCAAACAATGTAGTAACATACCTTATGTTGATTTGAAATAAGTGTCAATCCATTCCCAGTAGGCATGTTTATGTCTTCACCAAGTAATTGTAAAAACCATGACCAATTATCCTTATTCTCAACATTCACAATTGCCTAAGCAATTGGATCAATGTGATTTTTGCCATCCCTTCCAACTGCTGTTAAAATTTCACCAACATTGGGTTTCTTTAGAAAGTACCCATCTAATGTAATCACTGGCCTACATCCTAATTGAAAGCCCTTTTTCAGCCCATAGAAACAACAATAAAACCTATCAAAGTAAGTCTTATCATCTAGATTAACAGTCACACCTAGCTTAACTGTAGAGCCATCATTTGAATCCAATATTGCCTTACCATATGACCTAATCATTACATAATGGTCCTCATTAGTTGACTCACCTTCATTCAAAGCAAACTTTTTGGTATTTCTACATTAACTAGGGCCGCATTTATACTTTTTCATAACCATGTCAACAATCTCATGTAATTTGATTTTTGGATTTTATCTAATCTTAGTCCTAAATTGTTTACCAATCCACCTGTAGTTCATTAAGGTCCCATACTTGAAATTTCTAACACATGTATGCTCCTCATTCAAAGAGATTACATGAAATGATTTTTCTATAATCATAGTCTTACCATAACATCTAAATAGGCAATTAGAAAGCTCATCTCTACTAGTACTAAAATATTTGTTGCATTTCCTTTGCTTTCCTTTTTCACTGTCTTTTAGCTTTTCAGGTCTAAACCCACATCTTACAATAACCTAATCCTTTGAACTTCTATGGAACCATAAAGAAAACCTATTTGCGAAAGAATAGTGTTATCCCAAATAACTAAGATCCAAACGCAACTAATAAGCTAATACCCATATTAAGTACACGAAATAAGAAGAAAGGTAGAAAGAAGATGGAAGAATATTAGATTGAGAAAGGAGAGAGTTTGGTATGATTACACATAGACAAATGCAACCAACACCCTTTCCATGTGTGGAGAGGTAACTATTTATAGTCCTTTCACCCTAGATGGCGTATGGGCTATTCTATTGGGCTGAGCTGGGCTTGGCTTGTCTTGGGATTTGAAACACAAACAATATTAGCTTAAAGTTCAAGCCCGTTAATCCCGACTAGCCTATTACATAACAACACTAATTACGACTAAGACGACCGATAGCATTCTTGTTTGACTTATATAAAAATAAGGCTAACAATCTCCCCCAATGTTGTGGTCTTCTTTGATCTCCCTAACGTTTACGTTCTTGTTGGCGTATGTCTTGAGTTGGCTTTATCTTCCCCAATGTTAAAGATTTGATTTGACTCTTGAGCTTTGCCTTCTTTGGTCTTGTCGTCGTCTTTTCTTGTTTGTAACGGCTTTGTTTATTCATGCTTGAGACGACCGATAACATTCTTTCGGTGTCATTTATATGATCTTGATCTTGAGCCTTCATCTTTTGACTTTGAGTTCTTGAGATCTTTATCCTGCGTCATCTCCTTGACTTGAATCATCTTGATTTGACTTTCTTGATCAACTTTTGCTCTTAACCGACATGCTCATACTTGTCTTGAAAGCTTTCAACCTCCTTTTTTCATCAAGGCTAACAATCTCTTCTATCGAATGTTGCATTAGTTAACAATCTCCCCAAAAGACGATTCTTGATTTGACTTTTAAGTTCTTTGATGATGAGGAAGTTCGTGATTATTAAAGTTACTAAATTTGACATGAACTTGAGCTTTCTGACTGATAACACTCTTCTTGCATTTAATCTGAATGAATGAATTTTGAAGCTTGAGTATGAGCATGTGGTAATGAACCCGACTTTGCTGGAATGAGGCTGAAACACCGACGTTTGTACCTGCATTTGAATGTTAGTAATAAACAACATATATGGACGAAATATCTTTTCCATTCGTCGATTTTAGGTTGCGATAACCACCGGTTCCCCATTTTATAGTATAAATACTATACTTGTGATCAAGTAGATTCAAAGAATCTCCTTGATAGGGTTTCCAGCTCAAAGCTTAGGATCTTCTAACACAGATGTATTAGATTTACCATGCTTGCTTGTTCTCATTACCGGAACGTCTCAAAGCAAACAACACGGTAAGAGTGAATCAGATAGTTACTATCTTTCCGATTAAGTCATCAATTTATATATTGGACCAAATCGATATCCAGTTGGCACAAGCTAGATTCATATAGAATCTTGCAACTCACCTACCGCAGAGCTGTTTGAGGTTTACTCTTGAAGGATTTTCATTCGTCACTATGAATACTAAAGAGTATCATTCTGAATGTTCTGGCAAGATCTCAAGCGTAGGACTCTTTGATACCAAATGTTGTTTAAGGGTGAACAACAAGTGTTATACATGGATTGTGTCCTAATGAGATTTATAATGATGATCTCTTCTGGCTCTAGACTCGATTTGTGCACTTTAGTTTTAGTAATCGGAGGCTGGAGCTGACTGCCACCTATTCAATATCAACCATCTCGGAGTGTGATGTCGATAGATAACGTGTGTATCTCCATGACAAATGAGACAAGTCTCATTTAAGAGAAACTCAAATGGATGGATAGGGTTGTGCATTGCATCACTGGGTCCATGACAGCTTTCTTCAATACCAACAATCATCTTTGTGATTTCAATAGGTTATGTATTGACTTGGCAGTTTTTGCGTAAAGTGTGTAGAAATCATAGAGGGGGTGAATACGTTTTCATTTCAAAACTTAAAATGTTTTATATCAGATTATCAATCAAGTTGAACGCAATATGAGAAGTGTGAATAATACATCTATATTCATTAGAACATGTCATAACAATATAAACATAATCACAATATCAACTTCTATCCATAACACAATCATCATCCAAACAATATAAGCTACAATCAACACACATATAGATATAATGCTAATATAAATGTAAGGCGATAAGGTAAATAAAGATGTAAAGCGAAAGGTAAAAGAAAGTGCAAACCGGACATGATGATTTATAGCGGTTCAATCATGAAGCTCCTCTTCGCCCTACTCCACTCCTTGAGCACCCAACTCAAGAGTTACTTCACTAGTCAACAAGCTCCCTTCTCGGCGAAGAAAACCACACAACGTTGCTTACATTATTTTCCGACAATAAGCTAGATGTCGAGTTCTTTTTCGGGTACAACCAAACCCGTTATGTTTATGGCCTAACATAACAAATCGCACAACGTCGCTTATAATGTTTTTCGATACTAAGCTAAATAACGAGTTCTAATCCTAGCTAGAACCAATCTACCACACCTTTTGTATTTTGAGGACTAAAATACAAACTGGACTATCAACATTTCACTTCACCTGACCTCTAACATGATCACCTCGATCTAACTATTCTCACCATGATCACTACAATCTAACTATACTTTCTATGATCACCATGATCTAACTATTATACAAGTTTTGAATACATGGACTCGATCTATATATTGTGAATGTAAGACATGTCACGAATGCACTAACTAAACTACATAACTTCTTGTCTTGACGATAGCGAGAGTTCTTCTCTTGCACTTGGAGATCTAAGCTTGAATCTCTTAGAAACAAAAGCTTAAGATTAAATGATCAAAGGATTGTAGGTGATGTATAAACTGATTTTAGACAGAAAAGAATGAGTGCAAAAGGTGAGAAAATCAGTGGGGAACAGTCCAGTATTTATAGGCGAAGCTGGGAGCGATTTGGCTTTACCGGTCCCCTTATCTCATATGTCGGCCCCCTTAGCTCCTATGTCGGCCCCCTTATCACTAAGGGGGGCGCCCATAGTAGGACGCTCCTAATTTTGTCTTTTTCAGGGTAGGTATTTTCTGGAACATTTTTAGCCGTTTTTAGGTAGAAAATTTGAATTCAAAATATTTATTTTGAATAAAACATTTCTTTTAAAT
>BQNB010168566.1:0-13876 GCA_026074375.1 Tanacetum coccineum
AATCAATCATATCATTACGGCGTGATTAAAATATGATGTATAAAACAGGTAATTTGAGAGATAGGGCATGGTGTTATTATAAATATTAGTTATGGTTTTTTGCGAAAGAGGGTGGTTAGAATTGACTCTTTAACTTAAGAAGGTCATTTTGGTAATTTAAACACTTGTGAAATATTTGTAAAACTTTCATAAAGATTCATAAAAAATTTATACAAGCCCATGGAGGTGCTTAATGCATTTTGTGCTCGGGGTTTTGACAAAGTAACAAGATAGCAACGAAGATAGAACAAGTGATAGTAATCACCTAATGTGTAAGCAATGGCATGAGGGAACGAATTGAATGTCATGAAGGTCCTTAAAGGAAAGGATAAAATATAAATGTTGGCGATAAGACAATAGTAAACAAGGAACTTATCAAGTCGTCGGTTTGTAAAACGGTCACGGTCAGCACATTAAGTTCACGGCGATCGATACACAACCGAACAAGAAAATCCATACAACAATTCTTGAATAAAAGGAAGTAAGAGACAAAATGAGTAACTGAAGAGCGAAGTCAACGTGTGGTCCACACGAACAAATTTCGAGTCAAAAGAAAGGCGAATATCATAACGGATATACGTAAACCCATTCCTTCATAATTCATTATTCACATCCGGAGGCATCTCGCAGATCTACCAACGTTACTCAAAGAAGGTGGGTCAAGAAGAAAGTATAGAAACGTCAAAACCTCTAAGTCTGGTATCAATGGCCGATAATTAAACGAGCGGTCTAAAGAATTTCCATCATGGAGAGAAATGAAAGGAAAATTAGAACGATGATTGTTAAGTCAGAACGTACCCGCATATGGAGAATTCATTCAAGAAAAGATAAGGGTACATATCCTGATGCCCCCAATTCGTACCACTTGCATACCACACAAAAATCTTGTTTTTCAGAACTACGGGTAAAAAGTTGATCTTTATCAAGATCTTAAGGTGACTACTATTCAGCCTTGCATGGCTCCTTCTAAATTATACATAGGTGCACGGCTATGTATAATTTAGGAATAGCAATGCAATGCTCAGTTTCATCAAACTAGTGTTATGTTTCTTATATTTAAATGTATAAACCATATTATTTTTAAGATAGAACTTAAAATAATTTTTGAAACTATTAATAATGTGGAAGTAAAGTAATTTGCTAAAGTTATTATATATATATATATATTTTATAAGACCCAAGTAAAATGACTCGTAAAATAATAGCAAATTAAATTTATAAGGTGACATTACAATGACTTATAAAATAGCAAGTAGTTTGCATGAGAGTAGTGGAGAGTAGTTTATGAAGCAATCGGTGAAATGGTTACAAGATGATAGGGTTTCAAAGGGTTTAGCCGGAATCGTCATGAGGTACATGATATCGATGGCGATGGAGGATATGAAGACAAGAGATTATAACCGCGACCAAAAGCGATGGTGCGCAATTAGGAAAAGGGAAGATAAAATAAAATGACACATAAGTCACATATATATAAAAGAATAATGGAATCCAAATGTGTGTACCTCCTAAGTTATTTGACAACCATATGCTTTTGAGAAAGTATACTATTTTTAGAAAGTTACTATTTTAGGAAAGTTGCTATTTTTAGAAGGTTGCAATTTTTAGAAAGTCCCGATATTCGGAGACATTAATATCGTTAAATAATATGTTCCCGTTAACACCGACCAATCCATTATTCATATACTATTCTTATTTCCCACAATATGTCTTTATATATATAAAGTTTACGAAAATAGACTTCCTATTTTTAAACGTGACCGGTCGCACCCAATAATTTATTAGTCATTTAATAATATTCGTTAATGTTTTTCAAGCTTAAACGGACACTAAAACGCTCAAAATCCTTTTTTTAACAAAATCAGCAACTCTTTTAATTTTTCCAAAATGATAAATCACTAACTTTTACCCCTATGTTTGGGGGGGGTGGGGGGGGGTGGGGGGTGGGGGTGGGGGGGGGGTGTGGGGGGGGGGTGGGGAGTGGGGGGGGGAGTGGGGGTGCGGTGTTTTTGGGGGTTGGATAGGAGGCAGATTGATAGGCAATCTTAAATTTGGTTTGGATAATAAAGGTTGATTCAGAATTCACGGTTAGAGGAGGCCTAACAAGCAACTATGTTAATGCGTTACTCCTTATGATCGCTCACAGATTCAGACCAGGTCAAGAACAAACTAAAGCACAATCTAAAATCGAAACCAAGTTAAAGATGGGTCAAATGAAGAAAGAGTTAAACATGTCTCAAGACCTATAGAATGATTGAAAATTAAAAACTTAAGGATCAGAATAATTTATAAAGGCTTACTCACAATTTAATAATAGTAGTAAAAATCGCTAAGAAAAAATATTAAATCATCAAAAACCTTCCGGTGATAAATCCGGCCTAGGATTTAATTTTTACAAAAAGGATTCCAACTAGAGTGCTCTAAACAAGTGAATTATGTCTAAATCACAGATTTTGAGTCAAAGAAAAAGTAGTAGAATCAAACTCAAAGCGCTAATTCACTCTCAAAATTTTATGCTATAAAACATATCTAGAAATACCCATTGTAATCGAAGACGAAGTAAAACATTTTTATAAACCTTCTTTAAAACCCAGAGTTGGCTTTACTAAGCCTAAAACAAGATCTAAGACTCCTCCTCTGTAAAGAACTAATAACTCTCACCTTCGGTCTAAAACACCACAACCTATGAGAGATCAAGTTAGACAAAATTACCCTAATAATAATCATTCAATGTGGAATTATTCACAACAACCAACTTCTTTATCGTGGTGAATATGTCCAACCGTTTATATCGTATCCGAATCAAAATGCAACATATGGCAAAATATGTTTGGACTAACAACTATGGACCCATGTGACAGTAGCTCCAAGTGGTTGAGTCGTTACAACATTCAAGTGGAGTTGTTCATTAACATTTTTTGGAATCCGACGAGCAAATACATTCTTAAAATCTTTTGACGGGTTTTTCCAAAAGTTATTCTCCTTCTAAGTCTTTCGTTACTTAGTGGGGAAATGTTGAGAATATAAACACGGGATAGACGAGGGAGGGCGAAGAGTATGGACCCCTCCTAATGCGGCAGGCACTTCTTAGTGCGAGATTTGGAGGATTATATTGGTAGAGAGCAAGTATGGAAAGCGATCGAGAGGGGTTGGTAAAGCTAACATGTGGCGAGGGACGAGAGGGGGTGATTTGTGTAAATTGCGAGGGGTACACGACGCGATAGTCTTGGCATCAAGAAGGTACACAATCTCCTGACAGATCTAGGTAAGCGGGTTACCAGGTTACATAAAAGAGCACAGGGAGGGAGGGTGAGAGTCATGTTAGTATCGCTGACCTACACAGGGGGACAAAAACGACCCATAATCTCTGATTCAGTCGTGCTCTCAGGCTAGTCTCACACGTGAAAGTTCGATCATTAAGGTAGGCTATCTCAAGATCTAATAGAGAACTTCACCGTACTCTTCTAGCCCTCCAGATCAAAATCACCGACAACTTCCAACTCTCTCAACTTCGACCAAAACCTTATTGCAACGCGTTCTGAACAACCACTAGAGAGCTCTCTCACCCTTAACGTCAAAGTACTCTTACACCACGTGTCAGTCGCGAACATCGCACAACATAGTGCTACTTGTCTCACTTCGCTTTAGCAATACCAGTTACCAGGTTCTGATGTCATCATCACTAAGGCAGTACAGCATATTCACAAGTCTCCCCTTCACTCATCCGCCTCTACAATCTCAGAGTAAATCCGCACAACACGACACCCTCCGCGCGCGCGAGCGCCCACATCTGGACATAGCATACACAATACGTCCGATTCGTAACTCTATGACACGCCGCACTCGCTATCCATCCTATCGCTCCAGATCTACTCTCTCTCTCTCAACACATAAAACACACACACACACAGTGCCCTAACACACAACTACACACCTTACGCGCGAGACCAGACAGTCGAGAGCGCGCGACTTTCAACCACTTTTACATTATGGGATACACACGTAGGTGGAAAGGACAGGACATGTCACCAGGAGGGATGGATATATTATCAATGAGTGGTGATATGGCACGATATAGTGTGTTAGTTTGGTTGATTTTATTGTAGTGGCATGCTATTGTTGGGAACAAGTGGATGCGTAGGTTGGGGATTTTAGTTCATCAGCGTGCAGGACAAACGACAGAGGGAGTTGTTATTTCAGCTTGAGCGATGGGGAATAGAAAGAATACAAGAAATATCATAAATAGTATTAATGAATAATTGGAAATAAGTATTTTAATTTTCAAGGGACATGTTGTAGGTAATTTGTTTAAATGTTTTGATTTTGGTTGGGTTGGAATGGGTGTTGTAAAGTTGGGGAAGTATTGAGGATTTGTGTGAGTTCCTTTATTAAAGAATCAAAAGAGAATTTCAAATCCCGCCAAAATACTTGACAACTTGATTATTTCGTCCGAAGTAATCAAAGTATTTTTAATTAACGAAAGGTTAATTAAAATGTCAATTAAATATCGTCAATCATTTCTAAACCATCTCTCGATCAAAAAATCTTGACAACTTAATTATTTCATTGGAAATTATTTAAGTTTACTTAACTTGACGAGAAGTTAATTAAAAATGTCAAGTATTTTTCTCTCGTCTTCATCCTCATTCCTTCGACGACTAGAGTATATAAAATAATATTACTAGTACCTCCCGACGTATTTTGATAATTTTATATTTATAAAACTAGTCAAAATAGAAAAACAATTTTTTTTTCTCAGATAGGCGGCCCCCTTTAAATTAAGGGGACCGGCTGTGTTAAAGTAGGCGGCCCCCTTAATAATTAAGGGGATCGGCCTATTAAAATTGCCAAACACTCCATTTCTGCGTTGAACCCAAATCCAAACATCATTTTCTTCATCACTCTCTCTCCTTTTCCTGCTGTGACGAAACCCACAACCCAAAACCTCCAAAATTCAAACCTTTAAACACCTATTCGATCCAAATTCGCAAGGGGCAAACACCTATAACGTGATTAACAACACATATTGTAAGATTTCATATACTTATCTTTTTCAATTTCATCTAATTTTGCTTTCAATCAAAATTGGGTATTTTTCATAGTTTTTATTATTTTTATTATTCAATTAGGACTAGAAAATACATAACTACAATGATTCCCGTAGTCATAGGAATTCAATACATTCAATAGAATTGAATCACAAATTATTTTATTTTATTTTTGTTAGAAAATTTTATAAACATATATAGAGAGTTTTTAATTTTTTAAAATTTTTTTAATACAAAAGTCTATACATTGTTGATTCATGCCAAAAATATGTTAAAACAATCATACATTGTCTATCAAAACATACATATCTAAATGTTTATTTTTCAAATCAATGAATAAAAGTCTTATAAAAATAAAGGTGATAGTCCCTTCCTTAATTGATTTTTAGAGTCTCACCAGGGTAATGACCATCACTAGTATTTTTGTCACATTTGTAAACCCGTAACGTAACTTTGTATAAATTATCAATATATATAATTTCATAATAATATGATACATTTTATAAAAAGTGTAAAATAAAGGGGCGTTTGGTTTAACGTTTTAAAACATAGTGTTGAGCCAAAACAAACACCATTTAACTCTCACCAAGTCAAAAAATGATGAACTAATATTTGTCAACAAAATATACAACTTAACGTATATTTTTCGACAGTTTAGTCAAGTCTTACTTGTGATAGGGAATGTTTGAGTCAATTCCTAGATGTATTGAAATATTAATAATATATTCTCATCGACTCCTACATTAATGAAAAAATAAATTAAGGAACATATGGATTACTTCTTAGGGTTTTATTTTATAGAGTACGAAGTAAATACATTTGTCCCACATTGTTGTTATCAAAACTAAGTGAATATTATAATTTTTTATTAATTTATTTTGTTGTTGACTTGTTACAGGTGACAAACATGCCTCGATCAACTGTTGGTGATACCTCTCTTATCAGTTCTTACATTCCTAAAGTATCCCAAACACCCGGTATCTCTCTGTTAGCCTTAAAATATAGTGAAATATCCGGAATTACATTACTTCATATATAGTTTGACACGTAGGGACTAATAATGACTAGTTACAATAGTTGTGTGTCACTAGGACTATAAATACCCCCTCCATACTTCCATGGAAGGGTGAAGCTCACTTTTGTAAGGTGAAAGTGTGTGTGTTTTCTCTCAAGCACACACCTCTTCCCATTTCATCTCTTTTCTCTCTAATAATATGGATACTTTTCTTTTCCATTTTACCAAGCCTCCGGATCTTGATGTTATAAGGGTGAATCATACTAACAATTGGCATCAGAGCATAGGGAGAATCCGTGTTGTTTATATACTGATCTTGTGGCTAAACATATCAAATTCCCGTGGCTGTTTTGTAATATTTCTTTGGTTCGAAAAAAATAGCAAGAAAAATCAAGATTTGATCTTTGTTTGTGGTTAAAAGTGTTAAAGATTTGTACTTTCGGGCTTAGATCTATCCCTTGCATCATTACTAGGTGGTTTTAACATTATTTTGTAGCTTTCAAGAATGTTTGATGATTTTTTCTTGGCTGCGTTTTGACATACTGAAGGGGTGTTCTTCATTGCGTTTTGATTATTGAAGACTGCGTTTTGGTCATTGTGTTTTGGTCATTGCGTTTTGATTATTGAAGACTACGTTTTGGTCACTGCGTTTTGGTTATTGCGTTTTGCTTATTTGACGACGTGTTTTGGTCACTGCGTTTTGATCACTTAAGCGTTTTTTGGGTCACTAACAAAGTGACCTAAAGAACAAATTATGCATTTATTGGACATTGCGTTTTGCTAATTGAAGACCCTTAATGAGCCGTTTGCCTAGGTAGACTATGTCCATTTCATTTCTTGTTGCGTTTTGTCTCAAGAATTGACTGCATTTTGTCTAAAGACACTGCGTCGCTCCGCGCATCAGGTGGGCATGTAACCGACTTTGGGCATATGACCGAATTTGAGAATATTATAATCAAACGAAGAACAACAAACAAACACCACAATCAAGAATCGAGACTCATAAGACACAATCAACCATAACAACACACCACAGAAAAAAAATACAAAAAACACGACTTAAATCCCAAAAACATCCAGAAAGATTCACTTAAATGATAGAAATGGATAGAGATTCAGATTACGATTACATGTGAATCACAGTTGATTTGGTATCCCATATTTGTGATTAAAGTGACATTTCACAGAGGCGTCTACTTCTATTTCATCATCGAGACCTTCATCTATTTTCTATCGATGAAGACTTTGCTAGCACGTATACAATAATGATTAAAGACATGGATATCAATTTCCAGCCGGTCAATGGTGGTTGAATGAAGACCTGGACAACTATCACTTAAAGGAGTACGTGTAGTACTACAGTGTCACACGCCAGATGCCCGATTGTGGATAATTTCAAGAGGTGCTGTACTTCTTATACTTTTGATGGAGTATAAGGTACTTAGATAGATTTTCTTCTACACTATTCTTTAATCACAACAGAGCAAGATTAATTAACAAATTTGGGGATTTTTACTTCAGATCACACAAGTTTGAAAATCGGAATTTAACTTCACCATGTGATCACACAAGAGCCTTACAGTATAAAAGGAAGGTAAGTAAGCCAAGAGATTCAAGGATGAGATGTAATTCAGCACTTCTCACGGGTAATTTTGTGCATTCCAAAGAAATGGAACACTAAGATACATCAACAGTCTAAGAAAAAATCTCCAAAGTCTGCGATTGACAATCATTCACAGACCTTGCTACACCAAGTGTTCTTTGATATCTTGCTTCATCTCCTATACCGGTTTTGAGGTCAAGAGGGTAATTGATTCTTTGTATATCAAGATTTGTGCTTATGACAAGAACTTCTTGAGTATATGAACGTACACGACAATGATGCTTCCGAGAGTTCGCAACCATCATGGGGGAAAATGTATACATCTGGGACTTAATTGAATTTGATGTTACCATGTCAACTTCCAGGGGGAAGTAGTGTATACTACTTCACTAGAATGGTTTGTGAAGTATTCTGCAAACATGAGAAGAACAGATGCTGATTTCTCGCATGCACCCCCTAACGAATATTCACCAAGCCTTGATGACAAGAAGCAGTGGTTGTTGGTGTGGTTTGACTTCTACAAAATTCCGCTATGCATGTCAATGACAAGTAGAAGATTGTTCAAGCTACTTCAGAGTTTCAGAATCTGCTTAAGATAGGGATGTTGGTTTGGGGGGAAGCTGATTCAGAAACTTCACTAAAAAGGAGTCTGTGAAGAAAGCTTTTTAAGACATGCTGCATGGATTGGGGGAAGTTAATCCAGTTCATGCATACTACAATGGTTCTTGTACAAGTAAAGACAATGAAGATCCAAGCTGGAGTACAAGTTTCAAGACAAGGAGAACTCAGAAGACATCTTCAGCTTTGGAAGTGCTTTGGAAAACTTTATTTCTATTGTATTTGTACATGATAGGAACATTGTAAGTAATTTCGTATGTGTCCACATATTGGGGGAAGATTGTTAGCCTTAAAATATAGTGACATATCCGGAATTACATTAGTTCATATATAGTTAGACACGTAGGGACTAATAACGACTATTTGTGCGGATATTTATCGTGTCACTAGGACTATATATAGCCTCCCCTTCTTCCTTACTTTCCATGGAGGGGTGAAACTCACTTTTGTAAGGTGAAAGTGTGTGTGTTTTCTCTAAAGCACACACCTCTTCCCATTTCATCTCTTTTCTCTCTAATAATATGGATACTTTTCTTTTCTATTTTACCAAGCCTCCGGATCTTGATGTTAGAAGGGTGAATCGTGATAACACTCTTCCTCTATCGCTCACTTCTACAAACCTATTGAAAATCGATGTATTCATGAAGGTAGAGTTGTTGATCAACTTTACTACACATCCAATCATATCAATCGTTGTTTTTCTAACATTCGTCTCAATTGTCTCTACAAAATCAATGAGCCAATTGTCCCTCGTTTCATCCTAGACTTTTATAGTCAAGTCACTCTTCAAAAGGATGAATCCAGCATCATTCTTATCTCCTTCATGATTCAAAATGAATTCATCACTCTTTCTATTCAACAATTCGGTCAAATCCTAAGAATCTCATTTACTGGTCAAGCCGTATTCACAAACGAATAGGATCTTGGTGCTCTTGCATACTCCCAAGACACTGAAGGACCATATCATACCGACCTTCCTACTCCTAAAGAAATTCATCAATTTCTTCAATTTCAACGTATTGACTCTAACCGCAAAATCAAACACAAAAACGTCATTCTTTCTCCAAATCAAGTTTTGACCAAAGAGCTTAGACAAGACTTGAAAAGATGGAACGAACTCATTTATGAAAATGTGTTCGGACTAGGAGGACACCGGGACCATCTCCCGGCTTGCCTTGCTCATATATTATATTGTATTCTAGCCGAGCAACAATATAATCTTGCCTATTTCTTTGTTAAAAAAAATTGAAAGTGCACGAGCGACTCCTAAAGCCCATCTTCCTTATGGTATGTTCTTGACACGTCTCCTTCAACATGTCATGGAACTTTACCCTCATCTTGACAATGGCATATACGATGTCGTTGAACGAGTCATGCATCCACTTGCTTTGAGATAAACCCATAGACCCCAAAGTGATCATGGAAAAGCCCGTCACTCCGTCTCTTCAACCTCCGCGCATCATAATTGTAGATGATGATGAGGATGATGGTGCTTCTCGTGCTAGTACCCCATCTCCTACCACTTACCTAAACTCTCTCGGACCTCTCGATTACCAACAATATGATGTTCCCACTTCTTCTGAACAAAATGATGATCTTTTATTCGAACGTCAAACTGAATTGCTCAGTCAAACACAACAAATGCATAAGGAACTTAGAGGTGGATTCAAGTCATTTGGCAAGGCATTGCGAGGAGTCTTCAGCAAGAAAAAGAAGTGAAGATGTTGAGTGATAACTAGTTTGATAGAATAACTGGTTTATGAAAACAATTCGCTCTCAAAAATGGAGTCCCTTTGCATATGATTGCCCTTCTAGATATTTGTCAATCCATAGATTAATTAAATCTAAGCTTGCTAAAATACAATATATTATAAATTCTTAGAGTGACCTTGTCAGATTACCAATTGTAGAAACTAGACGAGGGGGGGGGGTTTTGAATAGTTTTACCAGTTACATTACATTTTAAAAGTGTTGCTTATGAATAGTTGATTCAAGAGTATGTCAATCATCCAACGAATAGAAATCACAACTAACTAAAGCAATAATGCAAGTAATAAGTCAAAGAGGATAGGAAAGAAATGATCAATCCTAAGACATCCGAGAGTTAAGTGGTTTCTGCAAACGAAGCACCTCTCATAATCCTGCACCTCTTCATTCCTACTTCACTCCCCGAGCACTCCACTCGAGATTTCACTATGTCAATAAGCTCTCTTTAGCCGGAGAAAACCGTTTACACGTCGCTTACTTTCTTTTCCGACACTAAGCTATATGTCGAGTCCTAATCTTAGCTATAACCAATCTAAGACTTCACTAAGTCTTCAAAACACTCACAAGATCTACACTCTTGGATTGACACATAATCCAAAATCACACCAATATACAATCTACACACTTGGATCTACACTTGATCCAATTAATTACAATAACATAAAATAAATCTAATGAATGTTTGTGATCATGAAGAAGAGAGGAGAGAAAGATCACTTGATAACAATTCGTATGTAGAAGAATACGATTGTTCTTCTCTTGCACTTGATTAGAAGGTGAAGAAGGGAGGAAGAAAGAATTAATCACTTGAAACAAAATCAAGGTATGTTAGTGATCAAGATAAGTGTTTTAGAAAGAAAGGAAGAAGAGAGAAAAACTAGATCTGATAGAATCTTTGGCAAGAGGAAGTCTGATTTTGAAATGGATGGCCCAGTATTTATAGGGGACAAAAAAGTAGCCGTTGCTGGTGGCGGTCCCGGTGGCCCCTTATATATAAGGGGGCCGCCACTAGACTCCGCTCCCTTTTTTGTCCTTTTGTGGTGAAGGTTGTATCTGTTATGGAACCTTTCATTTTAGGGGGAAAATTTTGAAATTCAAATTTTATGTTTTTAATAAAACATTTCTTTTAATTAATAAATAATTTGTTTTTATATTTTTATAAAAACATTTTTGTGGAAGTATAAGATTTAAGAAAAAAAATTATTTTTCGTGTTCACTAATCATGTTTAATGATTTGTTTGTACATAACTTAAGTGATTAATCATAGAAAATAGATTTTTGATTATTAATTTATAAATGTTTTAATTTTATCGTAAACGTTTTCACTTTTTTTTTTATCAAAACATTGAGAGGTCGAAAAATATAAATAAGTTTTTAGACATTATTTTGTATTAACTGTATATTTTAAGAGTTTGATTGATTTCCTATTTCTACTGGTTTCCTATTTCTACTAATAAAAACGAATAAAACATGTAAAGCACGTAAACATATAAGGCAATTAAAAATTAAACACGGAAAAACAATAACGGGAATTTAATAAAACGCAACATTTAAACAAGTACATCAAATTTAAGCCCTACTAATGCAAATTTAATTTATATAAATCCTAAATGACTAAAAATAATTTTCAAAAAAAGAATTATATTTTTTTTGATTTTTATTTTATTTATTATGAATTAAAAATAGATTTAATCTAAATAAAACATTAAAAATAGTAAACTAATTATTAAAAATCTAGAAAAATTATGAAAAATACCTAAGACTGAGTAGAATCTATGAAAAATAAAAGTTTGAAGATTGGCTGAACGAATAAGCTTGAAATAAGCAATAATTGGTTGATAAGCTTAATATTGAAAAAGGGTATAAGAAATTAATGTTGCAAAGTGAGTTTGAAAAAGACCCAAGGGCGAGTTGGTTTAGAGTGTGTGTTGTGAGGCGTTGGTGTACAAAGGGGGAGGTCACAGGTTCGAAACCTGTGGCCTCTCTTTTTGAAAAACCATTTTTTTAAAATTTTCTTTTGAACAAACTTAATGAAAAGCTGGAAATAAGCAACTTTTGTGAAGACACTTTTTCTAAAACTTTAAAATAAGCTAGGAAAAAGCTGAATTAAAGGACAGAATAGCTAATATCAAACTTTTAAACTATGAACCTAACTGATGGAATTTTTAAGACATAAAAAGCAAAATGTAAGCAAATAAGCTGAATTCCTATAGCTAACTAGACCTAATAAGAACTTATGACAAGGAATAAACAAACACTATAAGCTAAAATGAGCTTAAATAAGCTCAGCAGTACTAACTTAGAGTTAGTACTGCTAGCTTATATCCCTAAGCTGTTAGTGATTTTAGAGCCTTTAATAAGCACTAAAAAAACTAATAAGCAACACTTTAACGAATTTCCTACACCTAATAAGCACCTGAAATTAAAATAAGCTCAAATGATGAGCTGATAAGCTCATTTAAGGACTTATCAGTTTGCACAAAAATAAAGGTTTAAAAAAACACTTTTAATGCCACTTTTGACACAAGAAATAAGCCACAAGAAGCTTATTACAAACCCTGAAAACTGAAAACAGATGAAGTCTGACCACAAATCAATACTTAAAAGCAATTTTTAGGAATTTTGAAGTAAAAACTAAGCTAGAAAACTAGCTGTCAAAAGTGACAGCTAGAACAAAATATTTTTGGTTTTTTCTAGGTTTTTGACAAACTGAAATTCTACACAAAGGACTCAAACTTTTTGACACTTTATTTAAATGAAGGGAACTAGTTATTTGGAACCTGAAAATACTACCTAAAAAGCTATTCTAAACCATCATCCTAATAAGCTGATTCAAACACTTTCAAACTATGAAATTAAGCAAATAAGCTCAAAACCCTTAAACTCAACTAAAAACTAAATAAAACTGATTAAAACTTAATCTTAGAATAAATTAAGGTTAAATCAAATTGGCTAATTGCCTAAAAGATGGCCAAATCAGTTTTAGCTTTTAGCTAAACTGATATCCAAACACCCCTTTAAATAACTAAAATCAGGCTTTAAACTCAAACAAGCTTAGATAAACTATGCAAACTCAAAATAGATTAAGACATGAGATATTAAAAGATAATAAAGCAAAAATTCTAGACCATTAAGCTTTTTATGATAAGCTACTCAAATAAGGGCAGATTTGAGAAAACTAAGGACAAGTCTAAACTAAACTACAAACTAATCACATTAAACTAAATTAATTCTGAATAAGCTAAAGTAAGCATCAATAAGCTAGCATTAAGCAGATAACAAGCAGTAATAAGCTAAACAGAAAATAAGCTATATGAAAGTGAAAATGACAAGTACCTTTGTCCTTTGCACCAAACAAGGACTAAATGCTCAAAAAGCTAATCAACTAGCTCCAGCTTATCAAATGATAAGTTGATAGGGTTCATAAGCCTATCCCGTATTGGCTTATCATCTATAAATCAAGCCGTGGTCTTATTTGAGAGTGGATTTGTGAATAAAACTAAGACAAATTATGAGATTTGTTTACTAAAATCCATAAGCTAAGTAACTTAGTATATTAGAGCTTATTAAATGAGATTAAAGGACATTAGGCAAATTTGCATATGAAAAGCAGAATTGAAAGCAGAATTAATTATAAACTTGCACTTTTATTAAAAACTTGAAATATTACAAGGCTTGGAAATGAAATTACTGAATTAAAAATACAATTAAGTTGGAAATTAAACTGAAGTAAAATTACATGATTCCTACTCTAACATACTCCTAGATGCCTTATACTGTGTGACG
>BQNB010168567.1:0-13876 GCA_026074375.1 Tanacetum coccineum
ATGCAGCTGAAGCAATGGAAGTAGACGAGCCTGCGGCAGCACCAACTATCTCTGCTGAGAGGTGTGTACGGTTTTTCTATTCCTATTCAGCCCAAAGCTATTGTTTTAAACACTACCTGAGCCATAATAATCTTAATGGATCTATTCTTTTTGTTTTGTAGGGTTGCTGCATTCAGGTCTGCATTTGAGCAGCATCGACATGAACAGCGCTTTGATCAGATAACAATAGCAGAAATCGAGCAGGTGGTTAACGCCAGGGCAGCAGTACCTTACTTGAGGGCAGAGATCACGTTGCTTCTAGAGGTATATATTTTTAATTAATACTATTTTAAATCATACATGTAAAGCTTCAGTAATTTAACGCACCAGTTTCTTGTGTGCAGAGCTGGCGAGATGAAGGGAGGGTGATGATTGTTGATGATACTATTTATCCTACTTACTGAAAAGAACATTGCATGGATTTATCAACTTATGTTCTTTTGGTATTTGAATATTGATACCATTCATGAATGTTTTTACTACCTCAGCTGTTTGTAACGCTTTAGGCCACCTAGTGTATGAACATCTACTTTTTCTTTAATTACTGTTCTGATAGTCGAGACTCATCTCCTTCTTTTGGTTCGTTATGGTATTTCCCCTTTGTGGCCAATCATACAGTATGGTTTAATGATATCTTAAAAAGATCTACACATATAAAGACGTCACATTATTATAACATAAGAACTAACAAAGATGCCACTTTTAAATTGAATTTTTTTGTAACAAATAGAATACAGTTGATACATAATGTATTATGAGAACAACATGTTGAATATAATTAGATCCTGAAAAAAACATCCAAAGCCCTTAAAAGGCGTGGGGGAGAGGGGGGGGGTTGGAGACTGGGGTAGGAGTGATAAATCCATGACAGACACACACGACATTGTAAATAAAGCAGGTACTTGCAATGCCATACCTGCACTCTCCATTAGCGGAGAAGGAGCTGTGCCAGCTCCTAAACTCCTGATCCATTATCCAGTACTTAATGAAGTCCATTAGGACTATCATATGTAAATTGGCGAAGAACAGTGGCTAGCTTGGCACTTCTCATTTTCGTGATAGTCTTTTGTGTGTATTTACTTATAGAGATAAAATGGTTTTACGGTTTGTATGAGTGGGATGAAAGTGTAGTGAGATTAATGGCTTTGTTAAAGAATTATAAGGTTTGATTTGTGGGATTTACTAGAGGAATCCAACAACAAATTACATTATAAATATTGTTCTTAAATCAACTAAGGCAAATCATTTTCCAATGGTGATAACATATCAACGCTATGCTATTTGGCAATCTTCTTAGGTTTAGACAAATATATACGCATAGGCAAGATGTAATGTGTACCAAAAGAGGACCTAAGGAAAAACGAGGACACACACCACGCATCAACTTTTTCTCTACACAACAACTTCATAACAAACTTTGTGAAATAATGAGATTGATGACACTACTAAAAACATACCCACTTAATTATTTATAAAAACACGACATACATATACCTCACACGAATCGGTTATTGGAGGTTGTGAGTCCCAGATTAGGGTAAAAATAATCAATAACCTAACTACGTACCAAAGATGGTTATCGGATATCACTTGGAATCGTGTAATCACTTTCCAAAGTAAACTATTCGACCCTATTGCGTGGGTATCATGAATATCTAGTTGGGATAAGACCAAATGTATGTTCTTGTTTATGTTTCTTGGTTGTCTTTTAGATTTTGGGGTATGAATGAAATCGATATAAAAGTTATTTATAATGCATCAACAAACCACCTCCACGGGCCAAGGGAATTTAAATGTTTAATTTGTAACCAACTGAAGGTTCAAGTGGAGATCAGGGAATTGAGAAAAATAGAAGTTTGTGAGTTTTTAAGAGAATGGATCTCGATCTGCTCATTTATGAAACAATGTGTAAGATTGTTTATCTCATGGCTAACGAAGTGATACTCTAAACACGAATAAGTTGGTTACAACATCACCATTTGTCATATTCTATGGTCATCAATCATTTGTCTTCCGTTGCTGAAATTTCATGTATGGGACGATTATTGTCTCAAATCATTAAAATTGAATCGTCTAGAAATGCAAGATGCTCGTCGGGCCCGTATGTGATAAAAATAGTTGGCCATCTATGTTTAATTATTGTGAATTATTGTACCTATAAGCCAACGTAGCAAAAATCAATAATGGCTCCAAATATTCCTTGGCATATGCCATGATTTTTTTTTTTTATGTCAAATCATATGTTATATGCCAAAAGCATATTTCTCTTTGTAAAGCCTATAAAAGGCGCTCATATTTCCTTGTATCAATCATCAATCACCCACACCAAAAACCTCTCATCACCACCACCATTGTAAAATATTTAAGCTTCCGCGGTTTTAATAAAATGTGTGTTTAAGTACTTGTACTTTAAAGTTTTAGTTTTTGAGCTTTAGTACAAGATAAAATTCCTGGTAACGAAACGTAATTTTTATCTTTTGTAGTTATGTATTTTAAATGTCTTAATGAAAATTTGATTGTCGATGGCATGTGTAGTCGTTGTTGTTATGCTTGCTCCATTTATAGCTTAGATGCAAGTTTATTAAAATGCTAGCTACAAAATATGTGTACTTCAAACCGGTCAGCTGCAACGCGCGACCGCACCATTTCTCGTTTACAATACAATTATTGATTATACCATTGACTACTTATATGTATAACAACATTTTTCTCCTAATGTAAACATTCATTAAACATCTTATGTGTGAAAATCGATTAATGTGATCGTAACCTATAAACGTGAAAGAAAATATTTTATTTAATAATGTATGTATGTTTATTTGATATGAAATTATTGTGACAAGAATAACTTAATACACTTAAATCTATTCGATGCGTTATAATAAGTTTTATTAAAATGACATTTTTACGTTTAGATCAGTTATTGTTTATCCAGTAAAACTCGATTAAACAGTAACGTGGTTTAACTGTGAATCGAACATGTTGTAACCGCTTAAGTTCGAGTACCGGCATGTATGGTCACCTGCCTGGTACAGTTCGGTTTCGGATAGTAAAATGAATTACGCGCCCCGGGATGGATAGTTTAAATATTCAAACTAACATAACTGAACCGAACCGACTAATGGTCACCCCTAGAAAGCTTTTAAATTTTAAATAAAAAACACTTAACATTGATGTCAAACTTTATAAAAAAGGAAAACTAGAAAGACTTTATTTTAGAGCATTCACTATGATGGTTTATAAAAAAGTTTATAAAATGATTTAAAGTTTTAAATCGATTTTAATGAAAAGTGCAGCATTTCTGAACCTCCTTTAAATTTAATACATTTGAGTTAATGAAATGTTTATAACTTTATACAAGTTTATACATAATGAAAAAAAAGTCTATAAAATAGAAAAGTTTATAAATTAATGTAATTAGGTAATTTGACACTATGTCTTTCTTTGCTTGGTATTTACTGAGCAAAAACCCAGCTCCTCTCAAAAAGCAAAAACAAAAAACCACTTTCTATCTCAATCCCATCCCAAATGGCTTTCTTCACTTATTCTTCATTACATTTCTCATAACTTTTATCATGATGTCTTAGTGGTATGTATTTCCACTCCCTCGGTTACAATCACTCCGCCATATAAATATAAATACCTCTTTGTTACAACAATTTCATAACAAACTCACAATTAATACTTCCCTCAAAATCCCTCAATTCCCCCAATTTCAACAAAACCCTAATTTTCCCCAATTTCATCAAATTATCTCAATCTGCGTTCACATTTCGTTCGATTCGCTATGAAGAGACGTAGTAACAAGGTATGATGTTCTAATTGATACGAATTAGGTTTTATCATCATGATTTTGTTATTTTAACAGTTAATTATGTTTTATACGCTTAGTTTGAGTGATTATGATCGTGTTATTTTCGTATAAAAGTGATTATCAATGTGTTTCGTTTCTTGTAAATTGTTAATTGATCAAATTTTTATCCGCAAATTAATGTGATTAGGAATGTGCTATTATTGTATATATTGTTAACTTGAGTGATTGTCAATGTGTTGAGTTTCGTATAAACTATTGATCGATCATGATGTTGTTGTTTAAGCGTTAATAAATGTTATTAGAAGTGTGTTATTTCGAATGCTCGGCAACGGTAGATGCGAGGCCATGTGACGGGACCAAGCGTCTTTGTCACATACGTGGCAAGATGCATAAAAAGGTTTGGATTGCTGCTGGTGATATTATCCTTGTTGGGTTAAGAGATTACCAAGATGACAAAGCTGATGTTATTCTTAAGTACATGCCTGATGAAGCTAGGCTTTTGAAGGCTTATGGTGAGCTTCCTGAGAATATCAGGTTGAATGAAGGGATTGCTGGTGGTCTTGATGAAGAGGATGATAATGCTGGCGATGATTATATCGAGTTTGAAGATGAAGATATCGACAAAATTTAAGGTATTTTTGTCATATGTTTTTTACAAAGGAAATATGTTTTTTAGTTATATTTGTGTTTGATTATATCAAGTTCGAAGTCCAAGATATTGATTTATGGTTTGTTTGTGTGTTTGGGTTAGCTTCTTCATCCGGATTATGAGCTTATTTGATTTTGAAAAAGCCGATATAAGCTCATTCTTAAGAGCTTATTATCTATCTGAGCATATTGGCTTTTCCGAAATCAAATAAGCTCATAAGGTGGATTAAGAAGCTAACTTAAACACCCCGTGGGGGTTTGTTATATGTTTCGGGTTTATGTTTCAAAAGCTCACTTTTTTGGATTATTTTGAAACTTTTCAGCTTGTAAAAGTTTATTATGACATGCTTCTCAGCTTGTATAAGTTTTTTATGACATGACTTTTGAGCTTGTATAAGATTATTTTAAAACTTTTCAGCTTGTATAAGTTTTTTAGTTATATTTGTTTATGGGGGTGTTTGGCTAAGCTTCTAATTAAGCTTATGCTTATGTTATATAAGCAACTTATGGCTTATATATCATAAGCTCATAAGCGTATGTTTTGTATCTTGATTAGCTTATCAAAAACCTCTTATATAAGATCATGATCCCATCATATAAGCTTAGCCAAACATCCAATTGTTTCAAAATGTTTGTAATAATCTCATGTTTAGTTTCTTCTACAGATTCGGGATTCGTTACGGTTTAAGAAACCAACGATCTCAAAAAGGAAACATTCTAGTTGTAGAGTAAGCCAAAAGATACGTTAAGGTTTTATTGGAAACGGTTAGGGTTCAAAAAACCCTCAATAGTGTAATGGATTGACCTGTTCTAGGAGTTCATGCGATCCACTAAGGACATTATCCTTTAGCACCTCTTTAATGTCCTTAGTGGATGGCTTGTTAAATGTAATGAACTCTAGAACAGGTCCATCCACTAACACTGTCTATCCTGTTGAGGTTTTTTTTAACCCTAACCGTTTTCTGTAAAACCTCAACGTATCTTTTGATTACGAGCTTATATAAAAGGCTTTTGATAAGCCTCAAAAGTGTAGCTTATATGAGTAAGGCTTATCGGCTTGTATAAAACATAAGCTAATCAAAATACTAAACATGGGCTTATAAGCTGATGATATATAAGCCATAAGTTGCTTATATAACATAAGCATAAGCTTGGTTTTAAATTGCGTGTTGCGATTTGTTGCACTTAGGGTCTCAAAGACCGATGCGTGGTGCGATTGCGAGCGCGTCTACGCTAGGCAATAAAAGAATAAATAGAATATTTTTAATTAATTTATTCTACAAGTAGATACTTAAACATCAAATGTATATTGATATTAGTAGTATTTTTAAACTTTAAAAAGTCACATAAGTATACCTACTGAGTATCGACAATGTCAAATCGTAATAAATGTAACTATCTTTAAACTAAAAAACATTCAAAGTAGTTATTTGTCTCTATATCTTTCATCTGGTAGTTTATTAAGGCCAAAGTCTCGATTGCGTCCAATGCGAGCATCACACTATTCCGAAGTGATGCGATAGCATCGGGGTGCATCCTGGAACAACTTTGCATCACAAATTCCGTTGCGTTTTTGCCATCTAATCATTCTGATGCGCGATGCGCTCGCAACGATGCGCGCAATTTTAAACCAAAAGCATTAGCTTAATTAGAAGCTTAGCTAATGACCCCCAAAAACGACGAGTAACAACACTACATTTGAAGAACGTAACAGATAAAGACTCCAAAAAAAAAATCACACTAAACATGCTCAAATAGAAGTGAATTAGTAGCAACTACGAGCATTATATAAATCCTAGGTACCTAAAAGTACTAGATTTGAAATAGTAGTATGTGATTGTAGTAGTAGTTTGTTAGGGATTTATATCAAATCATAACCAAAACCCCAACAAGGTTTTGAAAAATACCGCGCGACATATCTGGTATCGTTTGAAGGAAATGAACTTCTCTAGTCAAAGGATTAGTTTACTATAAGTTCAACATCTTTAGGAGAGATGCATACTAGGCCATTTGAAGAACGAAGGCAAAAACTACTGTCTGCGGTGTCAAAACAATCCTCATGCATTATGATCCTTTTATCAAGAAGATCATAATCTTGTATACAAGTATAGTTGAGATGAGCTATAGCCATGCCTTACAAACACTCTTGCATCTAAGTAGATCAATACCATCCGGTCTTAAAAGTCTTAAAAGTATATACCATCCGGTCTTAAAAGTCTTAAAAGTATATGCTCAATCACATCTAACACAACCTCTGCCATTCGAACGAACCTCGCCCTTTGCTACAACAAAGAGGGGCGGGGATTGATGTTAAGCGGTATGTATGCAGGTCACTAGGTTAACTCACAAAATAATATGTATTATTTACACTTTTTTAAGCCTAATAACATTAATCCCACAATCCAAGCCCACTTCATCATTAGTAATAAATGCGTTGATGCATGTGAATATGGGTGTTCTAAGCCCAACAAAGCCTTACAGCTTAGTGAGTCATATCATTACAAGTAGGGTGTTGATCGATTCGGTCTTACTATTTCAATTTCGAACCTCTCTATAAACCAAACGCCATTCACTTGTTATGGATCCGGATACATTGTTTGTAGCCCAGCCCTAGTTAGCCCAATTGAGGCCCAATTTCCGACAAGAACCAATTTCACCAAATTTACAACAAATTTTCGGACACTTCATGTACTAGCTACTATACTATTTCCATTTTCATCATTCATCCGTCTCGAATTTCTTCCTTTCAATAAATAGGTAAATGTAAACTACATTCTACTTTTCGATTTTAACTCCGTTTAGTGTGATGATATTTGTTTGTAAGGCTAGGGTTTCACCTTAGATTTTGGTACTTTTTTTATTCAAATAGCTGATGCTTGTGTTTTTTTTATTTTAGTGTCTGTTAGCGAATTCATGTGATTGGAGATGAAACGCGGTAAACGAGGCGGTATTAAGCTGAAAGACCGTATTAAAGAGGCATCGCTTCTCAATTAATGATTATAGCTTTGTATAATGTATAATCGCGTAAGTTTGGATCGAAATAGTAGTTATATGCTTGATTATGTTGCGATTTAGTTTCACAACAATGTTGTTAGGGCTTCGAGATTAGTTAGCGAATCCAAAAACTAAAGCACTTCATATCTTTCATCCAACCTCAATCATTATGAACTAGTACGAGATTGTATTAGTAGTTTGTAAGTGAAGTAAGAGCAATTTTGATTCGCTTAAATCTCGCCAACAACATTGTGTGAAAACTAAATCACAACATAATCAAGCATATAACAACTATTTTGATTCAAGCTTACGCGATTATACATTATACAAAGCTATAATCATTAATTGAGAAGCGATACATCTTTAATACGGTATTTCAGCTTAATACCGCCTCGTTTACCGCAGTTCATCCGAATTCACATAATGAAAAAAAAATTTCAAAGATTAAAAAAAAAACAATAAAAAAATTAAATAATTCGCTAAACAATAAAAAAAACACAAGCATTAGCTATAGAATAAAAAAAGTCCCAAAATCGAAGATAAACCCTAGCCTTACAAACAAATATCATCACACTATATAGAACGGAGTTAAAATCGAAAAGTAGAATGTAGTTTATATTTACCTGTTTATTGAAAGGAAGAAATTCGAGACTGATGAATGATGAAAATGGAAATAGTATAGTAGCTAGTACATGAAGTGTCCGAAAATTTGCTGAAAATTTGGTGAAATTGGTTCTTGTCGGAAAACAGGGCCTCATTTGGGCTAATTAGGGCTAGGCTACAAACAATTTATCGGAACCATAACAAGTGAAGGGCGTTTGGTTTATAGAGGGGTTTGAAATTGAAATAGTAAGACCGAATCGATCAACACCCTACTTGTAATGATACGACTCACTAAGCTGTAAAGCTTTGTTGGGCTTAGAACACCATATTCACATGCATCAACGCATTTATTAGTAAGACATTTGAAAGGGAATCGAACCGTTCAAGCACATTTATACATAACTTGATATAAAAAGGCTGCATGTACTACTGCTACTTTAAAAGATCACCCAAAGGTAAAACTGTTATGTGCGAAAACGTTTATATTACATCAATTGGAAAACACAAACACAGTAATTCCATCAATGTAAAGGAGAAACAAAACAAAAACTGCATTAAAGGTAAAATATCCCTTAGATTTTGCTTGTTATAGGAACATCCTAGCCTATCCTCATTGGCGGATAAAAATACTTACATCTACAAAATAATCAAAAATAACAAACCTCATTTGTCATGTTTTGGTCAAGCTGCAATTGTTTCTATATCCTAATTTTATTATTTTAAAATTAGGGATATAGTATGTGTAAGCTCCTGTCATTATGCTAGCAAGCTGCTTTCGAGTAACAAAATTAAGGCGCTTTATATTGTATTCCTTGTTTCGGTTTATTGAACAACTGATAGAGCGAGACTTAACAATATTATCTGAAACCAGGCTTAATCCCGCCAAAATAACACTATCATATACTTTCCTATGGTTTTGGCCTGAGTATAAAGGAGGTAACGTTTACATTTATAATTAATGATGCTTTACAAACATATCTGCATCCTGTTTCTCTACATTCACATTCATTGATATTTTGTTATTCTAATTGATAACAATTTCTATCTTGTTATTGTAGTTCTATATTTGGCATCACTGGCTAGATCTCATGTTACCCGAAAAGTTCCCTCTAAAAAGTGCAGCCATCTTTACTCCTTAGGTACACTCGCTTACCCTGTACTTCATACTTTCTAAAAGCAGACCAGTGGTTATAGTTTTGCAATTATTTCTCAATTTTTTGTTTAGTTTTTATTTTCAATTTGTATCTGTGGAACATAATAAAATTTTACATATCTGAAATTTCCTATCGATTATTTTCTGGATGTAAAACAGAAGGTTCATAAGCCGTTAAAAGGTGTGTGGCTGTTGGAAATAGAGCAGTTTGCTAACTCTAAAAATGACAATAGTATCTACTAACTGATTCCATGGGTAGTGAGTAGCACAGTAAATGAACGGTTTTTTTTCTTTCTTAACAAGTATACATTTGACCCCCCCCCCCCCCCCCCCACCCCCCCCCCCCCCCCCCCCCCCCCCCCCCCCCCCCCCCCCCCCCCCCCCCCCCCCCCCCCCCCCCCCCCCCCCCCCCCCCCCCCCCCACCCCCCCATGCCTTGCTCCAGCGGAATTGGGTGCATAGAACAACCCTTGCATGGTTCAGTTGTCACTGAACATGCAATATGCATATGCGCCTAATGATGGCAGTTTGATTATTTTCTTTGTATAGACAAGATGCCCCTTGTGTTTTATAGTTTCTTTTTCGACCATCACAATATAAGAATTGCTAACAGTTGAAAATGTAATTTGGGCGACTTTCAAGCCTTTTGACCCATCATTGTTATGACAAAACAATTTAGCCAAATCATTTGAGATAAATAAAACCAAAATGGACTTGATCAAAAGTAAACGAATCAAAATTTTCACATATAGAGTTGAGTGTTAAATTTACTGTCTCAGATTGTAGTTCATTTATACTTATCATTACCATTTCAATATTGTAAATATGCATATTGTAAGAACAATATGATAAAGAAACCAGAGGTGAGAGATAGGATTACTCATATAGATAAGCTGTGATATTTGCAGGTTATTATCTTGTATGCACAATCACGTGGTACCAAACATTGAGTAAGCATGAAAACTTTTTAATCTTCATCATCTCATGTTAAAATCAATTTCAGTTACAAGTGACGAGTTAAACTCTAGAAATACAATTTCGAAACATTATTCATAAAGAGATCATAAGCTGTAATAAGGAATTAGATGATTGAAAAAACCACAAATCGAGCCTTAGAAGAGGTAAGAAACAAAAGACACAATGGCTGCACGTAAAGCAGGCACTTGCAAAGCCATCCCAGCGCTCTCCATTGACAGGGAAGGTGCTGGTGCTGCTCCAAACTCCTGAGCCATGGTACCGGAACTGGTGGAGGCCATTAGGACTATTATTGTAGTGGCGAGAATAGTGGCTAGCTTGGCACTTCCCATTTTCGTGACAGTCTTTTGTGTGTATTTACTTATAGAGATAATTTGGTTTTATGGTTCGGATGAGTGGGATGCAAGTGTAGTGGGATTAATGGCTTTTATAGAATTTTAGGGTCTGTTTAGTGGGATTACTGGAGGAATCTAACAGCTAATGACATGGTAAATATTGTTCTTAAATTAAAGACATAATCATTGGGCATCATATCAACTCTATTTAGCAATTGTCTGGGAGGCTGGACAAGTTCGTACACATCAATACATCACTTGTGTGCGGCTTGTATTCATAAAAAGGACCAAACTATTTTGCGTCTCTATCTTATGATCTATTATTGATTTTCGAAATATATTATAATGGTGTAAATCTATGTCAAAATATTTATCGTTGTGCTTAAAAGGTTTCTAACATACATCTTATTGCATTTAACATGTCTCGTTAAATTCATATTTAAATAATAAACGGATCGACAAGACTAACTCGTTTAATAAATATGCCCAGGTTAAGGTTGAATTTCCCAATATGATTAACTTGACATATCAGGTTTGGGTTGATATATTTGAACCCGTCAACCGGTCAACTCAAACTCGCCAACTCTACTTCGAGAGTTTTTAGGCTCCCTCTGTAGTCATTGTCCCATTTTTTGCGAAGTAAGGTTAAATTGTACTGCTGTAATCTTTTGGGCACTCGTTCCTCTATTACACATTTTACAATCCGGCATTTGTATTGTTTTGTATTTCCTCTCTTTCTTTAAAAACAAACTTTGATTGTGCAGTATTTTCATATGCGAAAATTCTCATTATTAATAGCAGTAATGTGAATAGTGTCATCGTTGCACATTGGCTCAGTTCTTGTATGCAGTTTTTTATTTATTTTTTATTTTTTTTCTGTTTTTTCTTTTATTTTATTTAAGTGATCGACGCTTTAAAATAATGCAAGCCATGTGGGAGTTATTATTAATGTTTTTGAGGACATCTATTACCTAGAATGAGAAGGTGTTGAGTTATATCTCTATACTAGTTATTTAACTCGCCCAACGGACGGGCTACTTTTATATTCTTCTTTTACTCCATGAATTTGAAATTCACCTAAACCATGAACTGGCCCTAATATGAAGTAGCAAATATTAAAATAAAGAAAACTATCTGTTCTCCAAAGACATGAACATAAACTACATATCTGGATAGCAAACGCATTAAGCTATCACTCAAGATACATTAAAGGTTTACTCAAGATGGTATGTTTTTTTTTCTTAATACTAATGAAAACGTCATGGACTTGACATTGGTTCTTTTGTGATATTATGAAAATGTAAAGGCAAATGTATATTTTATGTTGGTATTTATTAAGTTTTGAGCAACATAAATCAGTTACTGTTATAAATGTTAATCTCTCCCTGGATATCTATTAGAGATTGATTGATGCATATCTTTTAAGCTTCCCTTTTATCTTTTAAAAGTTTTGAAAAAATTAGAACATGGATATCTTTTAAACTTCCCTTTTTGTTTATCCTGGGATATCTTTTAGAACTTATCTTTTAGTGGTCTTGCCATGTCATCGATGAGTCATCATTGACTGGGCGATGAAGTGGTAACGATGTGTCATGGTCTCCTCTATTATATAGTGTGGAGATGGAGATGAAGATGGAGATTAATCAAAATGATTAAGAAGCTATTTTACTTTCGTTAGACTTATGTTAAACAGCTTAAACATCTGTTACTTTCACCACGAGCAAAAAATGTATTTAGGGCACACCTTGCACAAAGTGTGGGACTCTGGGTAAATTATAAACACAAGAAAGAATATATTAGAGACGTTCGTCACCAACAGTTGCGCATTTGTCACTAAACCACTTAGTCACCAAATTCAGAGGGTCACTAAATTTTAATGTAAAGTATCATCTTATAAATTTTTTGGTACAAACTGACTTTTCAGTGCTCTAAAAATCTACATTAGCACTTTTTATCTGTGTCACGAAACCAGTGTCTGCAGTGTTTGGGATTTTTTGTCAGTTCCACGGTGTAACTTTGAACAAACCATAATACATTTGTCTCTATTCTGCTTCAAATTCCTCCTATGTTCACTGGTCTTTATCAAATTTCTTATACATTTGTCACAATTTATCACCTGAAACTTATTTCCTATACAAGATATAAAGAAAATATTTTACAGCATGCATACCGGTTAGAAATGAAGGCGGTCTAGCTTACTAATTTTTGTTAATGGATAAGTTGTGATGTTTGCAGGTTACTGTATTATCTTGCATGCACGATCACATGGTACCTAAAATAGAGTAACCGTGAAAACTTTTTAATCTTCATCATCTCATGTTAATATCAATTTCAGTTACAAATGACGAGTTAAACCCTAGAAATACAAGTTTGAAACATCAAATTCATAAAGAGACCATAAACTGTAATAAGGAAGATGATTGAAAAGCTACAAATCGAGCCTTAGAAGAGGTAAGCAACAAAAGACACAATGACTGCAAGTAAAGCAGGCACTTGCAACGCCATTCCAGCGCTCTCCATTGACGGGGAAGGTGCAGGTGCTGCCCCAAACTCCTGAGCCATGGTTCCAGAACTGGTGAAGGCCAATAGGACTATCATGGCAATGGTGAGAGCAGTGGCTAGCTTGGCGCTTTCCATTTCAGTGAGCGTTTTTTGTGTGTATGTTTAATCGTAGAGAAAGATTGGTTTTTGTGGCTTGTATGAGTGGGAAGTAAGGACTGTGGGATTAATGGCTTTTATAGCAGTTGTTCACTGAATTACTGAAGGAATCTAACAGCTAATCACATATTAAATATTATTTTCATAGCGAAGGCATAATCATTTGACGAAAGTGGGCATCAAAGCAAACACTTAATTGGCCAATGCCTGTAAGGCTGGACACATTCACTACAACATTCGATGCTTTCCCCAGCAACATTCCAACCTTTTCGCCAGCGACATGTCGCTGGGGAAACATATCCCCAGCGAAATGTCGCTGGGGAAAAGTTGATGGGGTAAGCTCGATGGCAAAACGTTCCCCAGCGACAATCCCCAGCGAAAAGTGGGCCCCACGTATTTTTTGGTCAAGGAATTGGTGCCACGGTGGCAGTATCTTCCCCAGCGACATGTCGCTGGGGAAAAGTCTGCAATTTTTTTTATATACAGCCTGCACAGCAGCATTTCCAGATTTTTTTCCGGAAAATCTATCAGCATCATAACTCCCTTTATCATCTGTGTTTGCAAAGTAAGTTGGAACAAAATGTTTAAAAGCTTAATTGGCAACATTCTGTACAGAAAAATATGAAGAATATTAGGAGTTGAGATTGTAAAGAGTAGT
>BQNB010168569.1:0-13875 GCA_026074375.1 Tanacetum coccineum
CTTGGTCCTGGGTCAACACCCGGGGCGAGTTAACGGGTGTTCTTTCTTACTTTCAGGTAATTTAAAGGGATACTTCACCAAGAGGGCAGGGAACGCACCCCTAACTCAAGGTACAGTATTTTACCTAAACAGATAGCTCATGGCCATTGCAGACTAAAAGTGGCAGGTTTGTGTTCTAACTTCTAACGCATGAGTTTTAGTCTTTTAGTAGCAACTGTTGCTATAATTATATTTATGTTTGGGAAAGTTTTGGAAGAGACATACATAATGTTATAACTCAAAACTTATCTTATAGGTATGCTGGCGAGGTACAATTGTTAGAAGTATATTTAAGATATAAGACTTTATGTTATATTTAGTTTAACTTTGTATTATTACTACCCAAACTTTAGATATGGCAGAAACATATTTAGGCCCGTAGGCCCATAGCCAAACGGCATTTTAGGATAGATAACCGCCATGTGAAAGGGTACGACTCTCTATTCACACCGGTTAATTAAGTAAATATATTTCTTGTTAATACATTGATTAAATAGATTACTAATATATGCAACGTTTTTGTTTGTGATCAATTGTATGCTTCGATTCTGAGTATCATTCATAAAGTTTCTGCAAAACACTTTGCCAAACACCCTTCTGCACCTGTACAATGAAATCACATACTGTGATGAATTGGCGGGAACTTTTTCCCTCCATAACAAATTCTAAACAGATAGTACCATCAGTTTGATACTTTCTTGCTCACTTTTTTCTTTACGCATAACATAATAAAATATGAAGTATCGCTTTATATATTTGTTATCATGAAATGTAACAGAAAAATAGAGCAAAAAAGCAAGCTGGTCAACCAGAGTACCAGACCTGCCCATCCCGTTATTACTAGAATCCTATTGACCCATTGTGACCCGAACCAGTTTTGACTTGTTACCCAACACGACCCACCTTTTTGCCACCTCTAGAAACATTTGTACTTCAGGAGAATGTTTTATTGATAGTAAATGCGTGTAGGCTGAAGAGAATGCTTGAAGAAGCCATATAAGAACCAGTCTCATTTGTTGTAGTTCACACAAGCATGTGAATTACAGTGAAAGAAGCTTACATTAACAAAATATATTCATGAAGTAATTTTAAGATCAGCAAAAGAATGTAGAGTTGATTGGTTATTTATATCGTTAGATTAAGCACTCTTATTGCACTTGTTAATAAGATGAAATCAGCATTGTATGTTCAAACTATATAAAATGACGTAACTTGTTTAAAGAATTGCTACCCTGACCATGCTATGAACGTTTATAGATGCCAACATGATTTAACAGCTTATTATTAGTTAATGTTATACGACTCTTTGTCATGAAAGAACATCCTACTGTGAAAGCGGACATAAATACCAAAATTTAGATTTACGTGAACAATGTCTATAAAAGTTGTTGATTTTTATTACCTGGTAGTCTTGCGGACCTGCTGCTCGGATGATGTAGCTTGCCCCATCTTTCTCTGGTACGTGCTGGATATATTTTTGTGTCTAAAACGTTAGGAAATTTGTAAACAATAGCATCAGTTTCTCACGTTTTAACATGAGCGAGAGAGTATGGACATCAAGCGTGTGGAAGTCAAGAGCGCGTGATTGATTCCTCTAAAAATACTCGACATGTTTTCGTAACTACACGAAACAATCTTAACACGTTTCAATTTCATGCCTTACAACAAACAATCAAATAAGCAGTTTGTATAAGATACCTAAAACAATTCAACATATAGTAATTAAGATGCCAGATATCCTAAACGGCATGTTTAAGGTCTTGGCTTGTTTACAATGGGTAAAAGATTATAAAATCTTCACATCCGATCACATTCTTCTCAGTTTCTTATCTTAATAACGTGACTGTTAAAGTTCAGGAAAATCAAGGACGTATTACAGCCATGTGTAAGCATGTAAAGTCGGATAAGCCGTTCCCAAAATATATCGTTACCACCTTGAACGACCATCTAGTTCCTAACACATTCGCTATATTATTCAACATTCAAAACCATTTAATATTTGACATTTGTTTTGTTGTAATTGAAATCACTTTGAGTTTTGAAAGTGTATAAAGGCATTTGATATACTTCTGAAAACAATCCGTATAGCTACCAGTTACGTATACGCGTAAAACTGCCTATACAGGAAATTCACTAGATCCATGACCGTTTCCTGTTATCTCAATACTGAGTATAAACCTTTTATTGATTTACTTAATGACAAGATCCATAAGTACAATCACACATAGTTGGGATAAGTCCTAAATACAATTCCATCAAATATCATTTAAATGTGGTATGTAATCACATCAATTATACTTTCAAGAATACCCGACCAACATTAACATTTGTCTTGATTTAATAATATTCCCCATATTATTAAACGACAACGGACATTTAAATAAATTTTTAATATTCATTGGATTTAAACCTGTAAAATAGGAGGACAAAATAAAATAACAAAAAAAACACAACCATACATTTTTAATTTATCAAATAATAAATGTTTACACATCCTTATATTCCAAAACTAATCACAGATATGCATGAAACTACTAGCTAATCGAGATGTCCAATTCCATTGGCATGTTCACTAACTTTTCCTCTAGTAAAGCTTAGTAAAAGCATCAGCTAGGTTTTTGATCTGTGTGAACTTTATAACTGATTTCCACCACAACTCGGACTATGTTCTCGAACATATTGGATAACGTCCTCAAAAATGACAGGCCGCCTTTCATGACTCCAGTTTCATTGGCGAATATGACATGTCAGCAGATGTTGTCACAATACATATTATTAATAGGTTTACTTAATGAAGCATCACTACTCCAAGATCCTTCAACAAACTTCCTAAGACCCAACTGCTTCCTTGCAGCTTTGACGCAGCCTTGTACTCAGAATGTGTCGCATGCATCGCAATGGTAGTTTCTGCTTCTTGCTCTTCCGTCTAACTGCTCCTCCATTGACAACAACGACATAACCCGTCGGAGACTTTGTATCATCTTTATCGCATTGCAGTACGCAACACAGAAATCCTGTAACATCAAGATCTGTATCAGATTTCCCCCATATACTAAAAACATATCTGTTCCGTATTCCTCAGATACTTTCAGTAATATTTTTACCATCAACTGCATTGGAGCTTCCCCTGAATCTGTTGAAACCGACTTACCAAGGTTTTGAGCAAACTCCACATCTGCCTTGTGCACCATCCAGCGATACAGAAAGAACCTACACAGCCGAATGCATAAGGTACCCATTCATGTAAGCTTTTTCCTCATTACTGATGTAAGCACAACATTTCATACCAATCATGTTGACATCCATCGGTATAAAACCTTTCTTAGAGTTTTCATATTGAATTTCCATCTTCAATATCTTATCGATGTAAGCACTTTGGATAAGTCCAATCAACTGCAGATATCAATCTCATATAATCTTAATTCCCAGTAATGTATGCAGCTTCCTCCTAAATCCTTCCACATAAAAACCATTTACCAAGATAGTCCCATTACTTCCTTAAGCTTGGAATGTTCTTTCCCATAAATCAACATGGTCGTCGACAAATAGGATAATAATACTACATCACTCTCCCACTAGCTTTGTCGTATATACACATGCTCAATCAACTAATTTAATAAATCCAAACCTTTTTGATTTCTTCATCAAAGTCGTTTATTCCATTGACGAGATGCTTGCTTTCAAACCCATGAATGGCCCTTGAAGTTGCATACACCTGTTTGGAAATTATGGATCAACATACCCTTCGGGTTGATCCATATAATGTCCCTCATCTAAGCGACCATTCAAGAAGCAGTTTTAAACATCCCATTTGCCAAATCGTAAATCATAGTAAATGCAGCATGGCTAGAATAATCCTAATACTCTAATGTCCTGCTACTTGGAGAAAAGGTCACCTCGTAGTCAATCCCATAGAGTTTTGAGTGCAGCTTTAAGCCACCAGAACAGAGCTTTATATTGTGTGTACTTTACCCAACCCATGTCCAGTCTTCTTCTTGTACATAGCCACTACAACCTAACTACATTGGCATTAGGAGGGCGTCTAGCTACAATCCATACTTATGAACTTTGATCGGATTTCATTTCCTCACTCCATTGCACCTTGCCATAAAACCTTATCAGGGTCAATCCAATAGCAGCTCGATAATTAGCATGTTCTACCAAGAACCCCTACTCAACAACCTCAACCTCCATGTTTAACATAGACGGTTGGGTGCAAATATAGGCCTTTCGGACCTACGGACATGAATAAATTCCGGTGGAGGACCCAACTTTCAGGCTCAACTTAATCTTATGTTCGCTAGGTGTATTCAGAAGGTTAAGTATCATCTAAATGATCATCCTATACCAGATCGACAATCTCTCCGACGTTGAATTCTTGAGATATGAATCCTCTTTGACAAGAAAATCACCATACCATGCAACAATTACTTTGTTTTCAGTGGAAAGTAAAAAAATATAACCCTATTAGTATCCTTATGGTACGCCTACAAAGAACAGCTCTGATCAGTCTCTGTTGAGTTTAACAAATTTATCAGACTGACGTCAGCGTTTCAACATACTCCTTTCACGCAACACCCACACCTTCTAAAACTAAGACATAAATCAAGTCAACTTTGCCATGCCAAATTACATATGGTGTCTATCCACCTTCTTTAGTGGGAACCATATAAGAATACGCACTAAGCATATTTCAAATTCATAATCCCAAAAGTATCACGGTAGATTTAGTAAAAGATTTAAACATAGATCGTACCATACTAGTATGACATTTCCCTCCTTTCAGATACACCATTTGTTGGTGAGAGTATAGAGAAGTAAGAACTCTGAACTATTCCGTTCTCACTTAGATAATCTTTAAAACTCTGGCATTAAATTAATCACCACCTCTATCGGATCGAAGAGCTTTAATCTTCGTTCCCTAGTAGCAGTTCTACTTCTTGCTTAGAAAACCTTAAATGTTTCAGATTACCATCATGTTAAGGTTTACGCAAAAAAAACATATCCATAACGACTGAAATCATCCGTAAAAGGTTAAAGAAGTTATCTAGCACCTATCCTTGAACACATGTCTAACGTGGCCACACACAACAGTAATGAATTAACCAAAGTAGATCTGTAGCTCTTTCAATATTGCTATTAAAAAGGTTCTTCCTTGTTCATCTTCCTAAGACAATACAAGATTCGCAATTTACAAATGATACCTCATTGATACTTTCCAAATACCTACACCTTTGAACGATTTGACATGCGAGTCTTGCCAATAAGGCAAGTCTACAGTGCCAAAGATAAAAGAATCCAAGTCTAACTTTCTCTTCTTATAGATGCTAAAAGACAGAATTATTAATCTTATGGGTTGACATTTTTATTCTTTCAATTTCAAACCACACAATCACAGAAAGTTAGCACGTAAAATAGAATACACCATTTAAAGAAAACAGAAATTCCATACGTAGCACCAGTAATTGATTAAAACCAATGATCCAACAAACATTTAAAGAGAAACAACACCTCTAACAATAGCAGGGTGCGAAAAGTTCACAATTGTTTAATTTCAGTACTAAACCAGAAGGTTAACAATAAATCAAACGTTCCTAGATGGCTTCAACAACTGCTTTGTGTCTCCATTGCCATAAGCAGATATTTATCCCCATAAGCCGTAGTTTTCCCATTCAGCAATAAATCCTCCTGCAAAGTCTATACAACCAAGAAACCTGCATCCCGTATCATATACCCAATAATTTTAATTTGTGAGTTTAGAGTTGAAAATTCAAATGCAAATAAAATTACCTGTACCTGGCAAGCACAATGCTCAGACTTCTTCATATTTTGCTCGCAACTCTTCGAGATAAAGAGGTCAGTTCCTCTTCCCAATCCCCAGTCATATGGCAGTGGTGACAAGCTTGAATCCAGTATTAGGATTTACCTTTCTCTTTTTGTTGGGAATTAGGGCTTGTGTGAGGAAGGCAAACAACTTGCTTTTCTGATCAGGCCTTACCCTTCCCCTTTTTTCTTTCTTGCTTGTTTCCTTGGTTTTGACTTGTTATCCCTACCGCTTTTTGTATAAAGAAAAATTGAGTAGTAGGTGTACTTTTCCTTCAAACCCTTTTCATAGTCAATGAGCAATGGCGTGTTAAATCACTCACTGACTTCCCACGCATGCATCTTTGAATTTCTAGACAAAATCACCGAAATCCATGTTAAGGGACCTGTTTGATTAAGTTAACTCCATATCATTGTCGTATGGTTCCCCAAGTGAAGTAATTGGTCCCAGAGCCCTTTCAGTTATCCAAAACATGTTACACGTTTAACAATTTACCAGGGTCCTTTTTTTTGCAAACTAAGTATAAGTATCTACCATATCGAAGATCTTCTACAGCAAGGAGTTTTCTCAAACATTTTTTCGAAGATTCAGCCGCATGTTTTGGGGTGGATAATTATCAAACTGCCTTTTTGAAGAGCCTTGACATTTTTTTCCAAAGCCAAATACAAAGCCCATCCAGTGTGCTTTTTATATCCTGCTTTCCATGCTGCCTTTCTTTCAGCTTTTGCAGTCTTAATGGGTTGATCAGGACAGATGCTTATAACAAATAAAATAAGTATCAGCTACTCCCAGACAATTCTTAGAGAATGATTGCCATTCATTGAATTTGGGCCCAGTCAATGATTCTACCTATCAAAGAAAGATATGAACGCCAGAACTTATAGCGTTATGACGGAATGGCCATATCTACAGAAAAAAGTTCAATAAAATCATTAGTATATATGATAATACTATTTTTTCAGTAAATAAAATATACCCAGAGATATACATATAACATTAGTATCTCCTTGAAAACTAGAACCCATATTGACATAAACCCATCACTTCATTTGATCTGCTAGTTGATGAATGTATGTCAACAGGTAACCATGTCGAACAATAATTGACAACATTTTTCAATTTCTAGATATTTATGGGATTACATGCCAAACAAGTTGCAATGTAAACATATTTCATCCCATCTTAATGCCTTGAGTTTCTATAGACTCACATAAGATAACTCAATAAGGTCATTCTAATCTAAAGAACGAGAAAACACATTTCATTTGATATCTCAACAACAATCAAGATAGTGTATTACTTTCGCAAGTAAGCGATATAGTCCAAGGTCTCACTGACTAATCATATAATTTCAAGAGTCCTTTAATTAGATTGGCATTAGACATAAGATTTAAGGAATTCATTTTTTTGATAAGAAGAATGCAAGGAATATGTATGGAGACGCATGCATACCACACCAAATGCATACATTTTAATAAAACATATTTATTAAGCATTTTAGGTGAAGATCAAATAAACATATTAGGTTGAAGGCATTGGATGAACCAATTAAAGAAGTGCCTCCAATTTTCGCCCGACACCGTAACTTTTTAATGCAAAATGTCCTTTCAACTTAAGTGTTTCGGGTTGTGTAATTGAGGACAAATACAAACCTAAGGTAATTTTGTACTTTATGAACAGTCGTAGTAACTCCAATTTGACGTACAAGCAAGCCGAGAATTAGGTCAGCTCTGAAGCATAACTCCTTCATTAGTCGGGTATTGACCATCGACGCGTAAAACCTTCCCACACAGTATTGTTCATTTTTGATGAGCCATTTCCATACCATTGCAGTGCAAAAAATTACCAATCAACAATATTGATCTTTTCAAACAATCTTAAAATTTTAAGAATTATCCCATATTTATTTTTATTTTTTTTTTTTATTTTTTATTTTTTTTGAAAAGTACCCTCTTAGTATTACAACAATTCCAACATAATTAAAATAAAAAAACAATATTAAAATAATAAGACATAAAATTATAAACACATAATAACATTTATATGCATATAATATTAATCATAGTTAGCCATATCATTCCATTTAAAAGATGAACCCTAATTAAAATACTAGTGTTTACTTATCATATAATCACAATCAATATATATAAGTCTTCCCCTAATTTTAGATTTGTCATACTAATTAAATGGTCATACAATTCATGAACAATAAGTTCTTATTATCCAGTGAAACACATGCAGTTTTTCCATGGTCCATACAATTTTAATTACATGTACTTAACAAAAAATATAAACACGACCAAAGTATCGTAACCCATATACATGTCATGACAATTTAACCCTGTAAATAAAATAATGATTATAAGGTTTTTAATATTTAAAAATTTCGATCAAACAAAATTTATTATATTTCGAACCACACAAAATATATTCAACCATAATTCAGTTACATAAAACTATATGTTACGAACCACACAAAATTAACTCCGAATAAATTATTATAAAAAAACATAAATCATACTAATTTGGTAATTATTAACATGTAAAAATTGGTCTCGAGAATGCACTGGTATGGAAATATACATTCATGAACAATATAAACAATAATAACCTAACAAAGATATAAATAAGGAGCGGTAAGCAATTAGGATCAATTAACATGGCATAAAATAATAAACCAAGATTAGGGTTTACATACCTTTAGAATTCAGCAAGAAACAAGATCAATAAACTCCAAAACAATCAAAAGGCAGATTGAATCACCCTGCTTGTACACACGCTATTACCAAGTTAACCAAGGAACAAGCTTCGTTAATCAACGAAAACCGTAAACAAGAAATTATTTCGAGTTTACGAATTTAAACAATTCAGACCGATATATATTGAAGACAAAAGAGAAGTGATTTTTGGCATTACAAGTGTATATAACCCTGAAAAACCCTTTGGTGATTTATAGGTAAAATTTAGAGTTTGATTCTATTAGGATAAGCCTTAACATAGAAGCTTAATCCTATTTACAACACAAACTACTATAATTCCATTTGATCCCGAATTTCCTTATAGTCCTTCTTGGATTTAGGGGTGACGTTACCAGTTCCATTAAACACATAACGCACATAACTATTTCCTAGTGTAAATCAGTAAAATAAAATTAATATTTATTAATCTGTTAACTTGAGTGAGTGCAGAACCGTGGATCTGAGACGGTTCGAGGATCGCCCCTAACACACAACTATTATTTTTACGTCCATAAACTAACAGAAACCATATAAGAACCAGTCTCATTTGTTGTAGTTCACACAAGCATGTGAATTACAGTGAAAGAAGCTTACATTAACAAAATATATTCATGAAGTAATTTTAAGATCAGCAAAAGAATGTAGAGTTGATTGGTTATTTATATCGTTAGATTAAGCACTCTTATTGCACTTGTTAATAAGATGAAATCAGCATTGTATGTTCAAACTATATAAAATGACGTAACTTGTTTAAAGAATTGCTACCCTGACCATGCTATGAACGTTTATAGATGCCACAAAGATTTAACAAGACACATATTATTAATTATGTAGATACGACACTTTAGTCATTAAAGAACATCCATTATGAGAAAGCGAACATAAATACCAAAATTTTAGAATTACGTGAACAATGCTAAAAAAGTTTTGATTTAATATTACTGGTAGTCCCTTGCGACCTCTGCACGTATGATGTAGCTTGCCCAATCTTTCTCTGGTACGTGCTGGATATATTTTTGTGTCTAAAACGTTAAGAAATTTGTAAACAATAGCATCAGTTTCTCACGTTTTAACTTGACGAGAGAGTATGGAGCATCAAGCTGTGGAAGTCATGAGCGCGTGATTGATTTCCACTAAAATACTCGACAGATTTTTCGTAACTACACGAAAACAATCGTAACCACGTTTTCACTTTCATGCCTTAACCAACAAAACAATCAAATAAGCAGTTAGAGCGTTAAATAAGATACCTTAAACAATTCCAACATATAGTAATTAATAAGCCATGATATCCTACACGCCATGTTTAAAGGACTTGCATGCGTTTAAATGGGATAAAAAGATTTATAAAATCTTCACATCCGATCACAATTCTCTGCAGTTTCTTAACTTTAAATAACAGTACTGTTAAAGTTCAGGAAAATCAAGGACGTATTACAGCCATGTGTAAGCATGTAAAGTCGGATAAGCCGTTCCCAAAATATATCGCTTACCAATAAACCTCTTGAACGACCATCTAGTTCCTAACACATTCGCTATATTATTCAACATTCAAAACCATTTAATATTTGACATTTGTTTTGTTGTAATTGAAATCACTTTGAGTTTTGAAAGTGTATAAAGGCATTTGATATTTGGACATTGAACGAAAATTGGTTTGGAATTTTTTTTGTCTAAGTCGCTAATAATACTAAGTCGAAAATAGAAACTACCAACCTATATAGAAATTTTAGAAATTACGGACTTGATAAATGTAAAAAAATTCCTGCCCAAAAACATTTTTGAAATTACCGACTTAGCATGAAGTCGGTAAATGGAGTTGGTACCATTTTCGAACTCTTAATAGTCCATTTAGTCAAAAATCATAACAACAATCTATCAAACTTTCACACAAGCATTTGTATACACCACTAAGATAATTCCCTAGCCCATTTTACCATAACAAGTATGTAATAGCAGTTAAATAGGTGTTATGGAAATTAACTTACTGCAACCAAAAAGTGGTAGTCCTCACCACGGCAACGGTCAAATAGTGCATCATTAAGCTGCATATCATAGACACCAATCATATAGGATATTAAATAGACAACTAGAAAAAAAACATATTCTTCAGTGTCACAAATTCTTATAGATTTTTTATCAGGCATATTGGGAGGCGCCTTCTTCGACAATTCTTCCATCTTCATGTCTATCACGCTCTGCCAAAGTCACCACAAGATTTTGGGTCAAACACTTAGTTTTGGAAGCATTTACAGCCGGCAACACCGAGATAAAGCTCTACTAATGAATACAAGCTTGAATATTGAGAGTTTTGCATTCAGAATATTAGTTAAGACATCAATTAAGAATCAACAATAAATACAGCCGAATTGACAAACAAAAGAGAGTCCACTGTTGTCTAATAATCTGAATTGAAGGAACCCTAAGAAGTACCTCTTGAATCATAACTTGAGCCACCCTTCACATCAATTTCAAGAGTCCTAAGCTTATTGTATAGATCATCAAAGCTTAGATAATCAAGACCACCCTTTGTTTTAAGAGTGATGGCCACCTGTGACCAAGAAGGTGGAAGTGCTCTGAAAACTGTCCTGTTACAATCTTCCAATTATCTTGGCTAGCTCCATCTGATATGTGAGTTTGACTCAAATATCTTCTGAAACCTGTCATATTCCCTTATGCAAACCCTCTGATTCAAGAAATCCCTAAATTCTAAAAACTCCTGCATTAGCATTGATTTCCCTCATGTTACTTAGACCACGGTCAATACCTCAAAATCTGTCTTTGGTACAGCCAAAGCACAAATATGCCCTTTGCATCCTAAGAAAGTGAAAATCAGCCATAGTGATGATCCTCAGGTGAATAAGACTGAACAAGTATATTTTCATGCTTTTGTCTCTCTTTAACATCAATTTGTGTTTGTTCAACAGAATACATGTGGAAGAAAATCATAATATTTCCTTTTGATCTCTTCGTGTCCTTTTTCTGTGTTGTTTACATTAGAACAATGTTACACAAGTAGTATCAATGTACATGAACCAATACTTCAAATCTTCAAGGTCCCACGTCTCATATCTTCCTACTTTAAGTAAGGAATTTAGCATTATATGTTTGATACATTGGTTGTGTGATAATTGTTTGGAGTTTGCTGATACTGGGTAGTAATTGTGAGGTTTGATGTGAGATTTGGAGACTCAAAGACTGGTCAAAAGTTTGGGATGCAGAGAACACATTTTCATTGTTGATTGTGGGGGGGTGGTGTTGGGGGGTGTGGAAGTGAATTTAATACTGATGGTGATGTCTAGGGTATATTGTGCGAAGGATTTTGTGACAGACAATGTGATTCTGTATAGAAAGAATTTAAAGTTCTTTAAAACATAGACTCTCTCCAGGCTACTGATACACTTTAGGTCCAGGCCCTAGATAGATCTTTACGCCTGTTGAGGTTGTAGAGTCACTTTAAGTAATCACAAGCAACTCAAAGAGAGACCTAACAAGTGAAAGCTTATTGTTTACGCAGAATATAAACAACAGAGTTAAAGAATTACTAAAAACAATGATCCTCTATGGATCTTTTCTATTAATAACAAAAGTGTTTTTCTAATGAATCCAATCAGTGCCTTCATCCAAGGCCGTAGGTTTCTTAAATACCCATGAAACCCTAACTACTTGTTTCCTTAAGACTCACTAAAAGCTAAAGTGATAAGTGTTATCACTTCCTAGGATATCTCATGCATATCCCTATCACTACCACACTTTTACTATCACCCCGAGTCAGCATAATTACACCTTAGACTATCTAATATAGTACTACCATCAGGAATAACTTTGTTTCTGCAGCACTAACTATAAACATATCCTTACCAGTAGGAACTACATACCTATCAGCAGGAACTTTTACTCTACCAGTAGGAACTACATACCTACTAGTAGTAACTATCTATTACAAAATTCCTAACACGACGCATCCAAATTTTGGTTCTAGTACCATGCAGGCTCGGGTTTGTTAAATCTATTTGATATGCATTATGTGGATTTTTTATTGGCTCTTTCATAGATAATATCATAATATATTTTTGTGATATGTTTCCTTGTCAAGTAATTCGTGTTTCTTGTCGTGGTAACAAAACAAGAACATTAACTTAACGTTTGATACTCTTATTCGATAGCGTAAACTCAAGTGACAAACTCCAATACTTGGATCAGACCCTTGAACTATACTTGAGAATTTTACCGCTAAGTCTGTGATTTAATTGTTATCTGTTGGATTGTGTGAGTTGGACTAACTCAATACAACTAGAAATGTGTGAGCCTATTGGGGGCACACATGTTAAACACTTAGAATACGTTTAAAGCTTCACGAAAGTTTCTAATGTAAACCATTTGGACATAAAATGACCAAGACATGAATTCCATAAATGTTTCTATATGTGGCCGGCCTTAGAAGGTTCTTGGAAAATATCTAGGTTCATTTCTTGGAGATAAGGATAGGTAGAAGAGTTGTGATATGATTTGAAGAGTGTTTTGAGCCTTATCTTAACTAGGGTTTGAAGGGTATATAAACCCTTACCCCCTAGTTGTTTTAGACGTCCCACAAAAGCCTTAAAACACCCAAATCAGTTGCTAATAATTCTATCCTCTCCTCACTCAAAATAGCCGATTTCTATAAACCCTCACTAGGGTTTCTCCATTTTTAGTTCTCCTTTTCTTGCTGTTACGATTTTCGATAACCTCAAAAGAGGTTCAAGAAGTGTGATTTGATCCTAGGGTTCCAACATCAGGTCTAGGTTATTGGTTTACTCGTTCTCAAGGCGTGAAAATGATTAGAAACAAATAGGGTGTGTTATTGGTGATTTTCGATGGTATTGTAGCACCAAATTCGGTACAACCTTAGTTCTAGCTTCCTGATTTTCGGTACAAGATTCAAGAGTAGTTTTTGGTACTTCGTTTCAGTTGGGTTGTGTTACAACTGTTGTTTGGGATACACGTAAAGTTGTACTAGCATCCGGGCATATTCGATTGACGTGTTTGGGTGAGCACTCGTAGAGGTGACATCTTAGTCACTTTGTTTCATTACATTTGCTGTTAACTTAAAGGGTTAGTTTTCTATATTACCCTTTTGTTTATTTATTGTGTGTTAATTGTATACACCTTACTTGATCCATATCCGATGCGTACTCGTAGTGTTATTGGTTAACATGTTGGTTCCCTAATTCACACAAACATGTATAGATCTAAAGAGATCTAGAGAGAGAAAGTTAGAGAGAGAGAATAGTT
>BQNB010168570.1:0-13875 GCA_026074375.1 Tanacetum coccineum
ACCAAAATAAATTGTCACGGGTAAAACATGTGTTTTGTAATCATTTCCATTCACAAAAAGAAATCATTTTTCAAAATCATCATCTTTGAAAAATCAAAGTGTGCTGAAAACTGCAAATAAGTTCTTTAATTAGATATTTATTCAAGGGAGAGTTATAAAAAAATTTCTATCACTTCATCATCAGGAAAATTCTTAAGTGTGTTCAAAACTGAGGAAAAACAACTATCTCTTGAATAAGTTCTATAGCTAGATATTTATTCAAGAAAGAGTTATAAAGTTTTTCGATCACTTCATCATTAGAAAATTAAAAAAATTTAGAAATAAATGCAAGAATAACTATCTTTTGAATAAATGTATCCAAAAAAAAGAAATTCTTAAATGGATAATTATTCAAGGGGGAGTTATAAATTTTTTCGTCAAACAATAGGATTTATAACTACAAAAATATTTCAAAGGATAAATAGTGAAACGGGATTTAACTCCAAGGGGGAGTGTTGTTATAAGATTGAACTTCAAAAGAAATCAACACGAAAGTTTAGGGACTAAAAATGCCAACTGTTCAAAATCATTTTCGGATGTATAAATAGTAAAGGTTTCATATGAAAGCTTTATCACTTTCATACGCAACCTTGAACTTTCGTATATTCCCTCAAAACTAATTGCTTTCGTATTGCTTATTACTCGATCCAAATCGATTTTCGAATGTCCTTGTACTTCAAATGTAAGATAATGAGTCCTAGATCGATTCCTTTTTCATTATTATTGTGCGAATTTGTTGGAACTAAAGGTTTCGTAATTAGGGTTAGGGTTTTGCAAAAATTGATGTGATGTTTTGATCAATGACTGGTTTCTTAAAATCGATGTGTTGTTTTAATCCAATTGACTTAGGCAAAACATGTGTTAGGGTGTACTGTTGAGATTTTCTTACTTAATCATTGCAAGCCAATACGATTAGATCTTCATTTAAAGGGTTATGTAATCGGCATGGATCTCGTATATATGAAAATGGACTTTTAAAATTCCAAAACAGGTTTCGTATGATGAGAAATGATTAATCTTGTATTAAAACATGTAAAACACATGATTACAATGGTTTCGTATATATGAAATTGGTTTTGGATATAAAGTTGAACTTTCGGTTTCGTATCAGACTTAATGGGCTTCGTATGGGCTTTATAACAGATTTGTTAGGCTAAATAATAGGTTTCGCATACTCAAATGGGTTACTTATGGGTTTCATATAACCAAATGGGTTTCTTATTGGGTTTTGTATAAAACCTAAATGGGCTTGAAAGTTCAAAAATGGCTTAACACAGCAAATGATTAACATAATTTTGAAATGTTCCAAAACAAAATATGTTTGTGAAAAAAAGGATGAAAGTGGTGATTCATTTGTCTATGATTATTTTTAGATTCTTATGCTTCAAATGTTCAAATCACAAAGTTTTCAAACAAGATACAAATCAAACTACCAACAGATTTCTAGTTTATGACACGTTCTTCTATATGATATTAGGTAAATGGTCTAAGTTACATCCGATTTTGACCGTTTTCTGAATTATAGGCTAGGGTAGTAGCTTATTGACTATTTCTTTACAATGGTATAAGTTGCATCCGGTTTTGATCGTTGTCAAACGTTCAGAATGTGGGAGTTTCTTAGTGACCATCCAATTGAAATATTAAAGAATTGTGGTATGTAACTATGTTTTTCAAATCAAAAGTCTTTGAAAACATTTAACAAGTGATTTTGGAAATATCTCATCTTTTGTACAAATGTATATTGTGTTGTCAAAGTGGTACTCTTTCATAAAAAAATTAATTGTATAAAGCTCCACTCTTGAATTTCTCAAAACGTCAAGTGGTATTTCAAAATCAGAGTATGTCTTTATTATTCTTGAAAGAGTATCATTACACAAACATTTTTGGTGAGGTAATTCAAACAGAAAGAGAGATAAAATCTATACGCGAAAACGTAAATCAGATTATGCTCGAAAATGAAATGCCAGAGCATACAAAGTGAGATTAAAAGAATAAGGCGAATAAAGTGTATGGCATGTACCCGAAAAAGCAAGAATTGGTACATGAGAAAGAAAATGATCACAATATACTCAAAAAGAATTGCCATAGCATATAAAAACAGACAGAGTAGAAAGAGACAAAAATCTTATATAATTGAATATATCATATCTTTATCTCATTTCACTAATCACTTCATTTCATCTTACAGTAATCATCATGGAACAACCACAACAAATCACTACGGCTAATTAACTCGTGTAAACAAGCAAGTACCAGAATGTTGGAAGATGTAACAACTATGCAGAGCTTCCAAACATTATGTGCCCTAAGAAGTGTAAGATAGTTGGGCAACCTCTAGTTGATCATGCTCTGAGCTATGCTCTGACCGCAACCGCTAATGTTCTAGCTGTGTACCTTTAGCAGTTTTAGAAAACGATCAAGCAAGTTCCAAATGAAATTGAAACTATCCGTTTCATGGTTGATAAACAAGAAATCACCTACATTGTGGATATGTTCTATGCTACACTCAAGCTACTAGTGGAAACACCTGAACAACCATTCATTGAACTTGGTAATCTAAAATTCATCCAACCATTTCTCAAGATTGTCGGCTATCAAGGATTAGTTGACAAAGTGAGTGCATTCTTCACCAAGAATCTTGCACAACCATGTTAGACGATGTTCAAAGTCTTCAACCGCTATCTCACATCTCGAACATCTGGTCATGATCAAACAAAGAGCAACATTCTTCATATTTTTCATGTTGTGGTTAACAAGGTTAATGTTGACTATGCAAGCCTTTTGTGGTAGGATTTCATTCATTGTGTCCAGCAAAAGAAGGATGTAATTTAGTATCATCGCTTCACAAAGCTTATCATTGCTGATATTATATAGAAGTTTGAGTCCGTTCCCAAGAGACTTGAAGAGGAATATCATTCAATCAAAGATGATACTTCGTTGGTGAGTGCGTATACTATTGGGAAGGTGACTATTAAGGGGATGCTGATACCTCCTGACTTGATAACTGTTGAAATACGTGAGACTTAGGAGTATTAGGATTATGCGAAGGAGTTTGTCAGGATAGACGTTCCTACAATTCAGCCATAATGTCACACCCCATAAATTCCCGGTTAGTATTCCGACCCATTCCGGTCATCTACTTTTAAATTTTGTACGTTACGTTTAAATCTGTCAGTTTACTAGGAAGTTAAACTGCGTAAAACTAAAAAACATCATCAGACGCGTTCCGGCATCGGTTATTAATTAATTTCGGCATAATATGAGATATTTTAGCTTTCCTGAGTGTTTCGTGATTTTTAATCACTTCCGATATTAATTTTAGGGTTTTATCCTTTAAATTGTGTTTTTCGCGTTTTTGACCAAACGGAACCCCGGAAACTCGAAATCTTTTCGTGTAAACTCAAGTTATCGATAATATTATACCCTAAGCCTAAAAATTTTGTTCACCTCTTTTTGTATGGCATATTGGACGCCTAAAACCACAACAAAGTCACCATACACTTGAAATTAAATCATTTAAGCTCCACTAACTCAAAATTTTGAATTCTTGTCATGCATGTGAAGGAAAATGACATCTTTGTTTCCTAGTAGCTTGCATGCATGCCATATCTTACACATCACATGCATACTTATACCTTTGACTTCATTTGACCAACTAGAAACCAAATTGTACATCTATTGTGAGCCATAATGCAAAGTTTGAACCATAATGGTCCTTGTGACCCTTTGCTCGGCCGAACCTAAGACCACACACACTTTTGGTGTGTGTTGGTCATATGTGTGCACCATTTAACCCTAAACCCTAGCACTTGGCCTATATATACATCTCATACTTCTAACCTAGGGTTCATTTCATTCCCAATTCACCAAACAAAAACACACATCTCTCTCCCTCTCCTCCCTACTCCACGACACACATACATATACATATACTTTCCATAACTTTTGATTTCTAGCAAGATCCAATCATTCCAAGTTCATTCCTAGTCATATCTAAGGTGTTGTGAAGCATTTGTTCCTTGATTTCAAGAATTATAAAATTAGGGTTTGCAAGATTAATTGGGGTTTTTATAGATCTATAGTTCTTGGGTATAGATCTTGTGTTTTCACTACTTGTTCTTCTTGATTTGTAAGTTTTTCTTGAATCTTTGCTTGGTTTCATCTATTATCTTTATAGATCTATGCTTGTTCATAAAGATCCATGTGTTTGTGTTATTTTTACAAAAGAAATAAGTTAATATTTGGTCATCTTTTATAAAGTGGAAGTAAAAATTGTTACAACTTTATGTTTATGTTTTATATCATGTTCTTGGTGAGATTGAGGGTTGATGAGAGTTGCAACAATAGAGATTAGGTTGGATTAAGGTTTAGTTTTGTTGGTTGGTTATTGGTGAATAAAGATTAGGGTTAGATTAGGCACTAATATGCGAGTTGGGTTGATTTTTGGTCGTATTTCGGTAAAACAACCTTGCTGTCCCGAAATGGTTTTGAGGTTTTGAGCGACTTAAAAATGTTTTCATTAGGCATAAAAGTAGTTTTTGAAGAGCTTATTTCGAATAGATAGTTTTTCATATATCACACTTTAAAATCGGACTTAAAACGGCCAAGTTATGGCCAAATGAAACTCGAAATATTTTTCGGCAACATAGATGAATAGTGTGCTGTTTGGAATAGTAAAATGGGTTTTCGGGCACTTTCGGACGATTTTGGATATTTTAAATGCAAGCGAAACATATAGGAATGTTAGGTAATTAGTTAGAACAACTAGAAATGTCATGAAAGGTTATTTGAGATGCCGATCTTAATAAAAAGTAGGATTATTAAAAATGGTACGAAATGGACATTTAGGCGATTTAAACATAAGGTTAGGCGGTTTAGGATTTGTTTAAGCGATTTGTAAAATATGGAAACATAAGAAAATAGGGGACGCTATTAACGTTTTGAAACTAAAAACTTTCAATAGTAACTTTTTGCAAGTGTCGTGATTTAACAGAGATGTTGTAAATTTTCTAAGTCTTTTATTACTAAAACGCAAACACACTTGGATGCTTTAAATGATAAACATGGATGCTTTACTTGTTTACTTTGCCGAATGCTAAGACATACCCATATTTAATCTAGGTCGCGGCTAGACCTCCTTATATCATCATCGTTGTTGTGATTATCGCTTATCCTTGTTAAGGTGAGTTCATAGCCCCACATTTTTACCGATTTACAAATGCTTTATACTCTGGGGTGAGAAACATTGTTTGCTTTTTAAATTGGACACAAGTTCTTTACGCGAGTTTTACATGTTTATGTGTTGCCTAAGTTTGCTTACAAACCTACTACTGCCCAAATTATCATGAACTGTTAATTTCTCGACCGGAGGACCGGTTGAGGGAGCGCGAGTGAATAAATAGATCTATTGGGACTAATTATCCCTATCCGGGTGAGTAGCGCTCACTGTTCGAGTTTGCCAAGAACAAACGGGTATATGTCATGTCGATGTGCATTATGGTGGTCTTTGGTTTGGGACACCGGTTAAGGGCAGGAATACTATGTGACAGGATGTAACATGCCCTGTTGATTATTAGCTTCAGTGTCATGAGCTTAGTGCAACAGTAAATACTTTTTATGTGATGTTGTATCTGTTATAGTAGTCGCATACGTTTTGAAATCTTGTGGTCCACTCTTGTATTAACTTAAACCTATGAATTCACCAACATTATGTTGACGTTTTAAACATGTTTTCTCAGGTGCTTAGCTTGGATTGATTCTTGATGCTAAATGGAGTCTATGTGCTATGTGACTTCGCCAATTTCAAGACTTATCTATTATATACTCGTTGTCATTATCAAAACTTTGTTATGCTTCCGCTACATTTAACTCTCTTATGACCGGTTGTAAAACATAAATTAATTTTCTTTATGCAACGAGTATAACTTTTTCAAACGTCCATGATTAGTGGTCGTTCTTTATTGCTTTGTGTTTGGATTGTTATGACTTTACGCCCTCGGACACGTATTCCGTCCAGGCCTCGTCTGGGGGTATGACAGATTTTCTCTGCGGTTATGACATTTGTCTTCTCGGAATGACCTAAAATGAGAATATGGTATGAATTCTATCACGTATACTCATTATCTTTCTTGTATATCTATTCCTTCCCCCTTGTTGGTTTCGATACCTCGAAATCAACAAAACCTAGTATGCACATATACTAGAGATCGTGTTCGAAGAATTGATAAGCTTAAATCTATTCCGTGAGAATCAACTAAGTCTTAAATTGCAAATAAGTCCCTAAAGTTTAAAACAAATGACATCTAAAGCTCTTGTAGTTAATATAAATTAACTCCCCTTGAAATTGTGATATGTCATTATCAAAAACTTTATTCGTTTATTCCGTGACTTATTTTGAAAGACCGTTTTAAAAGATTATTTGTTGACGCTTTCTCCCCCTCAAATAATGACCCGTTTTCTATTTAAAGAGCAGTTGTCATTATTTGAGTGGTCGAATTGTCTTTGAAAATCTTTTAGTGATTACTGAAAACACTGACTCATTGTGAAGACAACTTTTTATCAATAAAAATAAGATTTCTCTTATTTTGACACATAAATGCACTGACACGTACACTTAATTTGTATATAGGAAGCACGTTTGTGTTTGACAAAGTAAACCCAAGCCTTTTCATGGTCATAAAGTATACCATCCCCGCGAATAAATTCCTGTTGAAGAGGTCAAGTTTTCATTGTAGAATATACTATGCCTGGAAAGATGAATGACCGGGTTCTATCTGAAATAATAGCAAGCCATTTTGGCATGTTTGAAGCTTTTAAAACTTCTAGCTTGAACGTCATTTACAGGCCTCTCGTATTATTATTAAATGACATTTCTAAGGCCTTAAATGTTATCAATATTCAGAAGACATGCCAGAGATACATATTTTTATATTTTTTTGATTTTATAATTTTGTATTTTGTTTTTTTGATTTTATATTTTTCTATTTGTTTTTATAAATATAAGCCAATGATAAGAAGCTTAAACAAACATGAAGGAATAAGCATATCGAAATGAATAAGCCGAACCAATAAGCTTAAACTACCACAACAAAATCACAAGAGGAACCAAGATAGAACCATGGCTCTTGATACCAATTAAAAGATATTGTGTTCTCACACACTTATAAACTTAGAGAGAGAAAGCTAGAGAGAGTCGATGGGAGAATACACCAAAAACACCATTAAAGAAAATGAGAGAAATGCATTCAACCAACAACCTCTCCATGTATGGAGAGGGTTAATAAACGTACATAATGGGTCGGGCCGGGCATTTTATGGGCTTTCTATAAGTCAGCCTGGCTAGATTACTTAGACATTACATAATATTAACTAACTATTACTAAGGCTCGTGAGATCGATAATGATCGTCACTTCACTAAGAACTAAATTCCTAACACTTTTGATATGTGGGATATTACGGTCGAGGACGTAGAACGGATTAAGAAATTTTTTAACGTCCCTGATGAAATAGACGAAGTATTACAACCTTTGATCCCTGAACCCATTCGCGCCACACCAACTAATGATGATTATGTAGCACCGGCTACTAAATCAATTTTGGATGAACTTTTGGAAGAATTCGGAGACGAGATCTTGAATGTAACCATGGTTGACGAGGAGGCTGATTTTAATCCTACTAAGGATTTAGAAGAGCTTGAAAGACTTCTAGCTAAGGAACCTCAGCCAAATTTTATGAAAATTCAGGTGCATTCAGTTATCATTAATACCGAGCCTTTCTATTATACTCAACTAATGAGTCCCTTATATGGAGTGTTCAAAACATCTAAACCATGTAAGGTAGATAGGGATATTATATCTCTTGGAAGGTATGCTTTCTATTTATTATTTCCCTATCATGTAGCATACTTACACCCTAAGGGTGTCTATTGCTACTTCCACCCACACTTGATCCTAAGTGAGGGGATGGACACTCGATTACCTAGTAAATAAGGGTGGAGTCAAGCTAGAGACTCAAACAAAAATAAGCGCTTCATGAGAGGCACCCCATGCCTATCTTTTAATTTATGTTTTGTCTTATTTCACTTTAATTTTTGCATATTAGTTGGTTTGTATGTTCCTTACTTGGTTTTGCAGGGGGTATAACAACGAGGAGACAAAATCCGAGGTCACCTCGACTCGTAATTATGTGGTAATGTTGCTACTGTTGCAGTAATTACGGCGTAACCAACACAGTTACGTCGTAATCGTTTAGATTACGGCGTAATCTTTTCCATGATTACGCCGTAACTGAACTTAATCTAAAATTTTCAAAATGTCACTCACATAATTACGGCGTAACCCAGTCCATGGTTACGCCGTAATCCCTTCCTGAAAACCATTAAATTGTTTGAAATTTTACAAAACCATGTATATTGGTAAACGAACTTTGTGGGTATGTTCTCTGGAAACCCTCACGAAAGGTATGCTTTCTATTTATTATTTCCCTATCATGTAGCATACTTACACCCTAAGGGTGTCTATTGCTACTTCCACCCACACTTGATCCTAAGTGAGGGGATGGACACTCGATTACCTAGTAAATAAGGGTGGAGTCAAGCTAGAGACTCAAACAAAAATAAGTGCTTCGTGGGAGGCACCCCATACCTATCTTTTAATTGTTTTTTTGTTTTGTATGTTTTTCTTATTTCAACTTTAAAATTTTTTGCATATAAGTTTGTGTTTGTAAGTTCTTTACTTGGTTTTTGCGAAGGGGTATTTCCAGCGAGGAGACAAATTCGAGTCACCTCGACTCTAATTATAAATGGTAATAGTGCTACTGTTATAGCAATTATGGAATAAACCAAGCAGCAGTTACTCGTAATATTGATTACAGCGTAAATCTTTTCCCATGAATACGCCTATAACTGAACATAAATCTAATAATTTTTCAAAATGACACTCACATAATTACGGCTTAATCCAGTCATGGTTACTCCATAATCCCTTCCTGAATTTATGCTTTTGGTATTAGTATTTCTTGCAGCCATACAAGTTATGCACAAGGTGGTGGTGTTTGGATACTTGACAAGCTACGAGGAAGCATCGCAAACCGGACTAGTTGGATGCTATACATGTGTTGGTAAAGTTTTATGTGATGGTGGATGTTGCTCAAGGAAGCAGACTTGAGAAAACTTAGCATGTTGTCTCTTTATATCACCGAGCCAATCCAGGGGAGTAATCTGTTCCATTTCTAACCCTTCCTATTTAAATTTTCTATACTTATGTTTGACTCAAGTAGGGGAAGGGATTAGAAATAAACACTCATTTGATTATACTTGCCTTTATTTTTCTAGTATATTTTTGAAAAATGTTTCATTACTAAAATTTTGACATGTTTTTCATTACTTAACTAGTTAAAACTGTACTGAGCACACCTACCTTATAATTCAATCGTATGAGGATAAGCCTTTCCGTTTTCCCTTTATACATAAATCTAATAAAAATAAGTGTGCCGATAGCTGTAGTAGACTTTAGAACTTGGCCTGGTACATCTTTTCGAGACCACATTAATGAGCATTGCACCTAAATATCCCATCCATGTTATGTTTATGTATATTCACTTTTCACACTGATTAGCCAACCCCCCTGTTAAACCCCTTATTGAACTCATCTTTAGTGCATGATACCCCTAGTATAACCTGCTGAGCCTTTCTTTTCATTTTTTAACCCAATATATGTTGTTTCGTTACACCTATCGCCTTAGCCTACCCTGTAGTTTCTTAGTCCATGATCGGGGAGTTGCTAGTTAGTTTTGGGTTTCACTGGTGGAAATTGCGGGTTAGGATAAAGGGTATTTGAGTAAAAGACGGGTTTTGAAGACAGTTGATCTCAAGTGGGGGACGCTCATGGATATATGTGTGTGTATTGTGATTTATTGTATCCTTGTCTTGCATAAAAAAATGAGAATAAAGAATGCAAGCAAGTTTTTATTAGTTGATCATCATATTTGTTCGTGTATTGTTTGGGGTAGTATTTCTGCCTTGATCCCACTGGCGATGATTCTGTCTTTACTAACGGGTATTCTTTTAAGCCATGACATTTTCTATCTCTCTATTCTAGGGCATTGTACATCTCAAGTGGGGGGAAAAGAGATAAAAATGAGGTTATTTGGTGAAATTATATCAATATATACCAAAATTTTAAAATTTTTTTAGCACATAATTGTTTTCATTGATTGATAAACGGCCGAGATATATGAGACTTTCCTGCATATGTTATGGAGATTATGAGGCAATATATTATATTTCATACGCATTAACTCGTGTATTATTAAGACCCCTTGAGTTTTGACCCTTCTATTTTACCTTATGGGATTTGAATGCGACCAGTGACAGGGAGATTATGAACTTAGGAAAGTATTTGTTATGTGTTTTTATTTAACAACAATTAAATTTGCATCCCATGTCTTTATCCTACCCTATATTATTCTTCGTCCTAACCCTTTATTAAACACGAATGAGGATGATATCGAATTACGCATATCTATTCTGTCGTTACGGCCATGTATGTGTAATTCAGCCACCTTGTTGGTGTGGTACTTTGGGTGAAAGATTGTTTGAATGATCAAAACCCCGTAAGTCTTTGTGTTGTGTCAACCCATTTGCCTTTTTGAACAGTTGCTTCTAGACTCTAGTGGTGAAGTTTAGTATCCTGGCCAAGCTTATGATAGAATACTCGTCATGACTGAGCAGTTGAGTGATCACCAAAAATGAAACACATATATTAGTGAGAGTGTGAGTGTGATTTATTTTTCCTTCCGTGAGGTGCTCGGTTTAGAATTTTCTAGCATAAGTGATTTTTAAATTCATATCTTCCTTAAAAATCTAGGGAGATATCTTTTTGAGAATCATTTAAAAGGTTATACTTTAGGGCATGTAGACGTCAAGTGGGGGGATATTTGATAACATCAAATATTTATTACTTTTTCATATCCAATTCCCACGTTTATTGCACTGCGTTATGTCATTTAGATACTTAAGTCGTTTATATTCTGTATTTTCGGTAATTTTGGCAATGGAACGAAAAAGATGCAGAAAAACGACTTTTTATATCAAAATCCGCATTATTCATGAGTTACGGCGTAATTGATAACATGATTACGCCGTAACCGGTTATTACATGTGAAATTATGCTGACGAAGAAGTTACGGTGTAACGACAATAAAAGTTACACCATAATTGGCCACTTATTATGAAGATTTGGAAGATCACTTATTTATTACTAAGATTCGGTGCTGACAAGGCTTTACGGCGTAACGTACCATTTAGTTACGCCGTAATCTATATATATAAAATTATATGTTGGTATTAATAGCGCAACGTGATTATTAATTACGCCGTAACCAATATTATCTCTTAAAGAAGGAAAGCCGCGTCAGAAGTTTACGGCGTAACGTCAGAAAGTTTACGGCGTAACCACGTCGGTAAGGTTACGCGTGACCAAATTATTTACGCCGTAAAGTAGACTACCCACACAGGGGCTGAAGTTGTACAAATGCTACAAAGTTCCGAAAATCAATTAAAAACTTAAATGAAGTGAAGGGGCCATTTGTGACAAAGACCAAAACTTATGTCATTATAAATATACTTGAAATCATTCGAATAATTCATTCTGGTATTAAATTCATTCGGTGGTTCTTTATCTTTTGCCGACAAGTGATGACAAAACAAAGGGTTTTATAGCCTTTGTTATTTATGACGCAATTATAGAAAAAGGGAGCAGGTTGCATGCCTTCGGGTATAGGGGTTCGCCACGGGATCCAACTAGAAAATAATGAGCATTATTTCAGCATGATTTCTTAACAATTATAGTTTGATTTCAATTAATTATTTTTAATAATTTATTTGGTATCGGCCTAATTTGTTGATGCTTGATATTTATTATGTTTAATTTTACTCTTGTCATTTAATTTATTAATTATTCCTTGGTTAATTATTTTTGATATCTTTGTTTGACTATTGTTTCATTAGATATTCCTTGACTATCGTGTAACCTTGGGTTTTGGTAGTACGAGTGGTTTGGACCTTGCTTGCCTCATTTTAAGATTATCTAGTCAATATGAGATCCATCGGGTACTAGGGAAGATCTATGACTCCGACCCCTAGTGTAGGAACTAACCGATCTCCGCACTTATCACTCAATATACTTAAAAAGCACAGGAACTCTTTCATATGAAGTTAATAATCTGTATAGGTTATTAGATAAGTTTTGGGAATAATTGAGATCAATCACTACAACTTGGATATCCTACCACCTATATGATTTGGACTTAGTCAGAATCGCGGAAAGTATAGGATAGACTAAATATACCTATTCAATTTATCGACTTTAGAAACCACTAATAAAACAAGAATTAAACATTGCACTTGAGATCAATATAATTCGAACTTGCAATATATTTTTTTTTTTTTTTTTTTTAATTGAGACTTCAAATCTCTTGCAAAAGAAGCTGATGAATCTCTTGCCAAACACAAGGCTTTGGAATTGGAAATCGAGCGTCTCTTAAGAGCAGTTGTCAATCAAGATATTATGTCTATTGTGCAAAATCCATCTGTTTTAGATTTATCAAATCTCCAAACTGAGCTTGATCGTACGAAAGAACGATTTGAATAATGTATCATTAAAAAGGAGAATGAATATGCTAAACTTTGGAATGATTGGTACAAAAAGTGTGAAGAATGCAAATATGACAAAATTTCATACGATAAAGCTTATAATGACATGCAACAAAAGATCGAACGGTTACAAGCTCAGTTGGGAGATCAAAAGGGTAAAAGTAAGCATACTCCATGTGTATCAAATACCCTTGATCCTTTGTCTCAGAAACTAGAAAATGAAAACGTAGAATTAGAGTTTCAGGTTCGAAATTATGAAAAAGAAAATGCTCATCTTAAGACCACATACAAAAACCTGTTTGACTCTATCTCAGTGACATGGGATCAAACCAAAACAATAATTGACTCATTGAAAGATAAATTACATAACACGATCTTTGAAAATGCTAAGTTAAGAGCTTAATTATTTGATAAGGTTTCTGAACAAAAGGACACAACCAAAGGTACGAGTGTGAATACTCAGTTTTGTAAGCAATCAATTTTGGGAAAACCACCTTCTTCTTCTAGATCAAAACTCTATGCGGTAACTCCTTTTCCAAAATATAAGGGTCTTCCCAAGATCGATAAGACACATGCTTTGTCAAAACCAGTCACTTCAAACTCGGTACCCACGCCACAAGAATCAAAAGTTATGAACAATGATAAGGTGTTGCCCAGATGTTAGATTAATCTTTTAAGCCTTCTAGGGAAGACAAATATGTTTCTAACAAAGTTAGAAAAAGCATTAGGACAAATCCGATCACTGTTTCACAACCTCATGTCATCCCTAATAAAGATGTTAATTCTGACTCGAATGGTTTATCTTCTACAGGAGTAGACAACACTGCTAAGACCATAAGGCCACAGCCTAGGAGCAATACAAAGAATGATAGGATCCTCTCTGCGTCTAAGAGTAGTTGCAGCAAGAATAAAGAAGTTGAAATAGAAGAACACCCTAGGAATTTACTGTTTTCTAAGAATAAGAAACATATGTCATCTGAATGTAATAACGTTAAGCTTTCTATTCGAAATGATAACTCTGAAGTTGTTTATGCTATGTGCAAGAAATGTTTAATTACTACTAATCATGATGTATGTGTGCTTAATTATGTGAATGGCATGAAATCTGCTAATGTTTCAAAAATTGCAAATCAAAAGAAACATAAGCCAAAGGTTATGAAGCCTAAGAAAGTAGGGTCCAACG